>LPNX010127162.1:626545-651683 GCA_001517045.1 Pseudotsuga menziesii
AATCATATTATTATAAATAAGAGTTATACTTTCTTCATCTACTAGCATGTTTGTATGAATGCTTATTTTGAAGACTATGAAAAAAAAAAGTTAAAACTCACAAGTCACTTAAAAGCATTATTCAAAATTTAGGACTTTATAAATACATTCATAAGGGTCAAATAAATTACAATCTCAACTTGCATATCTGTGTTTTGCATTATTTTGCATAGCAATCTAGCATAACATATTGGAAACCAATGTAAAATTGAAGATTATATTCTATTTCCTCAGTCATTTGTCACAATGTTCTAAATGGAAATCAACAATAGAAAAACTGAAAAGAAAACATTTGGCTTGAGGGCCAAGGAAAGGACCAGAGTTGTTTCTCTTTACTATATTCAGAACAATATCTATTAATCCACTGAATTCCATTTATGGTATCAGCCTAGATAAATAAGAAAACAGAAGAAGATGCATTCTGAACAGTCAGTGTAATTAACATAACATTCAAAGTGGCATTGAAGTGTATCTTGCCAGTGCTTAAGTATAAATCTAGCTTAGGTACGACCTTTCAGTAAGACCTTGCACAAGGTTCAGGTAAGTAACCTCAGCTTGTCTGTCTCAGGAAAGTGACCTTCTAGCTAGTGGGCATTTTAATAATATTGTAAACTATCTGGGCAATTTATTGTACAATAAGGGGTTGGCTTAAAGGTTAAGACAATTGGTTTTGCTCCTGTAACTGATTATTATTTATTATCTTTTCATAGATTCAATCATTTATGTCCATCCATTAGTCATCCATTTGTCCCATTCTATCAGATCTGACCTTACAGACCTTGCATAGCTCATGTGGGATCGAATAGTACTACATTATGTCACACTACTCATGCCAAGTCAAAGACAAGAACTGCTTTTTAGTATATATGAATTCAATTCATCACTGATTGGGTCTCCTATGAACTTAAATTTAAGTTGGTATACCACAAAATTTTTTGTTACTACTAAATATATGTCAGAAATTTCATTTTTGTTATTTTTCTCTCTCCTCGTTTCTTTGGATGCAAAACCTCTAAACTTCGTTTCTCGTACCGTTCCCGTTTCTCGTTTCGTTTCCCGTTTCCCGTTTCTGGTAACATAGGTGAGAAGTACATGTGCGTTTCAGGTCTACGATTGACGAAGGATAGTATCCAAACAGAGATATCTATCTTGGTAATCGGAGTGACAAGAAAGAAAGCTATTGGGGTTGGGTAGGGGAAGATTACTTGTTGGGTTGGCGTCTTATCACGTTTCATTTGATTTGATCAATTTCTATGAAATATGGTTAATAGGCAAGAAAATTGAAAAGAACAGAGGAGGTCCCTGGTGCATATGGATGATAATACCCACATTAAGACGCTTGCGGGTACAACTTGTCACAGTCCATCCAAAGGGATATCAGTAGTTGAATTAAGAATTAGCTAATTGGAACAGTCATGACCTTATCATTGTTGCCATGATTTTTTTTCTACAGAAAAATGCGTATTGTATTAATTTATGAGGGAAAAATTACAAAACATTTTGTAATATAAATATCCAGCATCCTGCAAATATCTCATATCAAACACTGCAGTACTATTATATCCAGCAAAATTCCATGATTCCATGAGGCTATCAAAAAACTCAATATCATCCCTGTCTATAGAGTGGACCATACATACTCATAAAGGGCAGACTACCCAAAAAACTAGCATAATGGTATCCCATACAATTCAGAGATGACAATTTCACATAAAAAACCAAAAGAGTAGAATAATAAGGAGAGGACTATAAAAAGTAAAAAGGGGTGAAAGAGGCCACTGCACCCTTCTCCTCACCTTCTCCTCATTTATGTCCTAAGTTGCACGAAAACGTGGAAGCATGTACAAATTTTGTAAAGGAAGCAACAATAGCATTAGTAGTTTCACTACAGTCATTATATACATCTATAACAACAAAGGAAGGAGCAAAGGTAGCCACTCTAAGGGTTGCATATTCCAATACATATCCAATTACAGTCCAAGATCCAAGAGATCCTACTAGATATTTATATTTCCTTCAAGGAACCAAAATTTTGTAGAGCAAAGGTGAAGCCAGTGCTAGCTTCATCCCTTACAGATCAAAAGTCAAATTGTTTTCTTTCACAGTATAGTTTAGTTGGGCTCTTACACATGGTTGACGACTCTTACAACATCCTAAGCCTATTCAAGCTTAATAAGCCTGCAAAGAAGTCATTCGTGAAGAGCGTGAAGTGGTTATGTTGCATAAGCACGACCATAGAAAAGAACTGTTTATTCGTGCATAATCCACCTTTCATGCTCCAACGAAATTCAAAAAAACTCTCAATCATTAGTTTCCAAACAAAAAGTAGCGTGCAGACTTTGTGCTGATATACAACAATAACAAACAAAAATAGTTTCATATAAAACAATAACAAACAAAAATACTTTCAAGGTGACGTGGCTGGTAAACTATCTCATACAATGCTCTCCATAATTGAAGACATTTTAGAAGAGCTCCTTCCAAGTTTTCCTTCTAAATTCCATTTACCTTGGCTTACCACAATACAAACAATGATTAAGCAGTATAATCTCGACGGTTTTTGAGAATATATGCTAGACATATCAAGTATTATTATTATTTATCATTCTATTTGTCTGTGTAAATTTTTTTTCTAATGGTTGTTGGATAAGAGGATGAAGAATCTTTCCAATGGTTGTTGGATAAGAAAATGAAGAATCGTACCTTTTCCTGGAGGGAGCTGATCCATTGACCTGCTTTGAAGGGGAGAACCTTAGCATCCCCAGAATTGGTGCCATGAGCTCTGTTTGATTCCACTTTTGTAGAGCTAGCGTTCTCTTAGGAACAGACTTTGAAAAATCTCTTGCACCCAGAAAATCACCCATCCTCGCTTGAACCTTGCCGCCAGAAAAATCATAGGGAAATGCCCCTCTACCATAAAGTAAAAAACAGACTTTGAATAATCCCTTGCACCCAGAAAATCACCCATCCTTGCTTAAACCCTGCTCTGCCAGAAAAATCATAGGGAAATGCCCCTCTGCCTCTGCCATAAAGGAAAAAACATGGAATATTAATTGTCATCATAAAGAAAATACTATTTACAAGGAGACAAAACATAAAAGATTGGGATAATTATACAATTGCTGATAGCATCCTCACCACCGAGTTTTGGGGCACAAAAACCTAGAGCAACGCCATATCCCCAAACCAATAGTTATCTGGAAAAATAGACAATAAAAAATAATAATAATAATTAAATATTTTAAATATTATCAAACCTTTGTCTAAATTTCATTACATTTAATAAAAACTATTACACACTTTAGAAGATTGAAAATTTTTACTCATATTTAAATGAATTAATACTCATGACCGATTCATATATATCACCTGCGGTGACATAACAATATAGTAACTTGTTATATTGAACTTTCATATTATTCACTTTAGTTTCATGATTCAAAAGGTTTTTTTTTCTACTTTGAACTCATGTTTATGCTATGTGCTTTAAACTATTTTCATAAAAGAATGCAAGGGAACATGTCATTTATGATGATGATAGTTATTAATGTCTACTGAAACAACTTTGAAACAACTTTGATTTATTGGACCTTAATAAAAGTAAGGAATCGCTTGATTTTTTTTAGAATTTTATTTGTGTACTCAAAAAGTTTTAAGAAGAGCATCCCTAGATCACTATACTTGTGTCAAGTTCGAAAAGTTTGGAATATCAATGTTATAGCAAATATTAAAATATACTAATCAATATGATTAAACATTAACCTTAAATCCATATAAGTTTCTTAAAGCTTATTTGTTTTATGATTCCTGGCCTATCATCAAAGATTATAGATTCCACAAAAGGCACGGGTTTTGAATTCAAACATTGAAAACTGAATTGTCTAACGATTAGACGATTTTAATTTATTGTTATTATTGATGCAATCCCATGATCTAATCTTTGGCCACATCGTAATTTTTCATTATATTAGTGTCAAAAACACTTGTACCACCTAGATTGTGCAATCTCAACACCCTAATATATACGATTCCAACAATTCTCATCGAACTTTGAAAAAAATAAGTAAAATAACGAAAAAAAATATTCCAAAGGAATTTATTGAAAATAAACTTCCTAACATAAAATGGAAAATGCATTGAAAATAAACTTCCTAGAATAAAATGGAAAATGAAAGCAAGGCTTTCCATTAAAGCAATGAAAAGTTGAAAAAAAAAACCAGATAAAATAATTTTATATTATTTTTCGTTAACTTCTATTGTCCTAAAAAAAATCAATATTTTTATCATTAAAAAACAACAAAATGGCCCAGCACTCTCGGTACACAATGATTTGGTACACTGATCATTTGAATAACGTCGCTGCAATTGCAATTGTAGTTTGGATTAGTTAAGAAAACGTGGATTGCAGGACTCGAACCTGCACTGACAAGCTCACATGATTTCTCAATAGATTCACGTTCTGATGTCGATTGATTGTATTGCTTTGTCTTATATTTTATCCTTATATTTGTATTAGCACAACCACTTCAAAAATATAGATGATATTCTTTTCTAGGTGAAGATAGTCAATAGGGGGCATTTGGTCTGGCGGTATGACTTTTGCGTTGGGTGCGGGAGGTCCTGAGTTCGATTCTTGAAATGCGCCTGTCACTCATATTCGGAAAATGCCAGGCCTCCCGAGTTCTGTGCCAACCTCAACCTAGGTACTTTTCTAATAACTAAGGCATGCGCTGTTTTTCTCTATCGTAGGGTACTTTCCAACAACTTTTTCTATATCGTAGTCTACTTTTCCAATAACTAATGCTCTCTTAGTCTACTTTATCAACATTTTTTTCACTTCTTGGAGAACCCCCAATTCTATTATAACGTTCCTCCAAATTCTATTATAACATTCCTTTGTCTTCTTTATAGTGAATTTTAGAAGTCTTTCATTGGCAACCACACTTTTAATTTGTAATTGTTGAAACGTCTTCCTATCTTTGAGGATCGTTATGTAAGTGTTCTTAAACGTCTTCCTATCTTTGAGGATCGTTATGGAAGTGTTCTTAAACGTCTTCCTATCTTTAAGGATCGTTCCGTAAGTGTCCTTACCATCTGCCTAAACTTTTTATCTAAAATAGACATGGAACAAAATATGAAAGTGAATATCAGTCATCACCATATATACCCATTCCAAAGAGTGATCTCAGATAGGTGAATATCTTATCTGTGAAGCGTTTGGTGAAGATGTCACCAGTTTGCTCCGCAGATGGAAAACACTGCAATGATATCACTTGCTCATGCACCAAGCTCATGATGTAGTGCATGTGAATCTCAATGTGCTTGGTCCTCTGTTTCTATACTTTTAATTTGTAATTGTTGAAACGTCTTCCTATCTTTGAGGATCGTTATGTAAGTGTTCTTAAACATCTTCCTATCTTTAAGAATCGTTATGTAAGTGTTCTTACCATTTTCCTAAACCTCTCATCTAAAATAGACATGGAGCAAAATATGAAAGTGAATATCAGTAATCACCATATATACCCATTCCAAAGAGTGATCTCATATAGGTGAATATCTTATTTGTGAAGCTTTTGGTGAAGATGTTAGCAATTTGCTCCGCAGATGGGAAACACTGCAATGATATCACTTGCTCATGCACCAAGCTCATTATGTAGTGCATGTGAATCTCAATGTGCTTGGTCCTCTATCTCTATACTGGATCTATGGATATATTGATTGCACTTTGATTGTCACACAAAACGACAGTGGGTGATTCAAATGCAAAACCAAGTTCTCAAAGAATGTCTTGCAACCACACATATTGTGTAGCTGCATTCACTGCTCCTCTGTACTCAGCCTCAACTAATGAAAATGATATAATGTGTTGTTTCTTATTTGACTAGTCTATGAGACCATGTGCAAACATGAATACATAACATGAAGTGGAATTTTTGTCAATGGAATCTCGATCCCTATCATAATCAGTAAATCCAACTAGTTTTAGTGGAGAAATAGAAGCATAGTGTATCTCGAAGTGTTTGGTTCCTTGCACATAATGCAAGATCCTTTTAGAAGCCTTCCAATGGATCTCATGAGGATCCTGCATATACCTTGCAACAACACCTACTGCATAAGACAAATCGGGTCGAGAGTGTGTAAGATACAACAAGCTCCCAACTAGTTTCCTATACAACGAGTTGTCCACCAATGGAGATGAACCAAAATCACATAGTTTTACTCATGAATCTAAGGGACACTTGGTTGCTTTACATTCATACATTTTTAACTTTAACAACAACTATGAAGCATACTTTGATTGTTTGACCTTAGTTCCTACATCAGATTGTTCAGTCTACAAGCCAAGAAATTGTGTCAACAATCCAAGGTTATTGAAAACACATTGGGCAATGAAGACTTAATTGAACATATATCAGCAATGCAACTTCCAGAGATCAAAAGATCATTAACATACAATACTATGATCTAAATAGAGTCATCTAAACGCTGCAAATACACATTAGTATCATATTTGCTTCTTTCAAAGCCTTGTGAGAGAAGAAAGTTGTCCATGTTGGCATACCGAGCTCTGGGGGCTTGCTTGAGGCCATAAAGAGGCTTCTTCAATCTACAAACATGTGAAGGATCATGAATGAAACCTTTAGGTTTTTGCATATAAATCTCCTCATAAAGATCACCATGAAGAAAGTAACTCTTCACATCCATGTGGTGCACCTCCCATATCTTAGATGCAACAATGGCCAAAATTAGCTTAATAGAGTCCATCTTTGCAACCCATTCAAATGTCTCTGTATAGTCCACTCCATGGACTTGAGATAAGAATTTGGAAACCAAACTAACCTTATACTTCACATATGAACCACCATCATCCATATTGGTCCTATATAACCACTTACATTGCACTAGTTACCTCTTGGAAGGCAGATGAACCAACTCCCAAGTTTCATTGTCTTGCAAAGACTTGAACTCTTCTTGCATGGTTGTTTTCCATCTTGGATCATGTGATGCTTCTTCATATGAATTAATATCAGATCCAACCATCTTAAACGCCTCTCTAGAATATTTGAATCACAAGTGGAGAAAGCATTGTGAAACTGAGATCTAGTCTTTCTAGAGTCTGGTGGATCTCCAGCAAGATCACCAGCTGCTAGTATGGTTTTCTCAGCCCATTTTGGCCTTATGGATGAGTCGTGATCTATATGAATGTCATAATTTTCATCTTCCATATCAGAATCATAAAAATCAAAAAGAGAAACATCACTTACATTATCAATGAGTGGAGAGTGTGAGCAATCCCCCTCTACTAGCTCGACTTCTTACATGAGTTCTTCTTCGAACTGTACACTTCTCTCAATGAAATTTTTATGAGATTATGGATCAATTATCTTGTATCCCTTTCTATTTTCATCATATCCAACCATTATGGACTCCTTGCTTTGAAGTTGCAAGACTTTTCTCTTCTCGGTAGGAATTCTAGCCCAAGCATTTGAGCCAAAAACCCTAAAATGAGAAACATTGGGCTTGTGACCACTCCAAGCCTCAAATGGAGTTTTCTCTTCCAAATCTTTGTGTGTAACTCTGTTCTGAACATATGCATCACAATTAAAGGATTCATCACATAATTTAGGAGATAAATACCTAGCCTCCAACATGCATGTGGTCATCTCCTTCAATGCTCTATTCTTGCTCTCTGCCACACCATTTTTTTGTGGTGTGTAAGGCACAAAATGTTGCATTTGAATGTCATTTTCCTCACATAGCTGCTGTAGGTTCTTATTGACATATTCCTTTCCATTATCATTCCTTAATACCTTTAGGTTCTTCCCACTCAATTTCTCAACCAAATCCTTGAAAACTTTGAAGATCTCATACACTTTAGATTTTTGCTTGAGAATATACACCAAACAATACCTTGAGAAATCATCTATGAATGTTGAGACATATCTTGAGTTTCCATAGGAGGGTGTAGGAAGAGGTCCTTTAAGATTTGAATGGATCAATTCAAGAACTTTGACAAACCTTCTTTCCTTCCCCTTGTTATACTTGCTCTTTTCATGTTTCCCAACAATGCATCCCTTGCATGTGCCTTTGGAAAACTTGATGCTTAGAAGTCCTTCAACCATGTTTTCTTTTCTCAAATATTGAATATATATGTAGTTTAGGAGTCCAAACCTCTCATTCCATATATTTCTGGTATCATTCGGATGTGACAGGAGCACATTCCTTGAGGAGTAAGGAAGAAAATGTGAAAACTTGTACATGCTTGACTCATGATCTGCAATACCCACTGCAACAAATTTGCATGTAGAAATATCTGAAATATCCACATCATCTTGAGTGAATGTCAATCTATTGGATGAACCTTTATGTTTCATTTGATAAACAGAGAGTAGGTTTGCGACAAGATTAGGCACATACAACACATTATTTAAGTACCCATTGTCAAGATTGATCATGCCAATCCATTTGGCTGGGATCTCAAATTCATCACCAATGAGGATGGATGGACCATTGTATGGATGTAGGTATGAGAAGGATTCTTGTACAAAATCCATGTGCCATGAGGCACCTAAAGCTATGATGAAGGAGGAAGAGCTAGAATATCCAGCAACTAGTGCATGGCATCTTTCATTGTTTTCATAATTTGAACTTCCCTCTTTCTTCCTTCCACCGTCTAGAAGAGAAATGTTGTTATTCTCAAGGAGTTGCACCATCATGTCAATGGTTTTCTTCATGCACACTCTCTGGATGCCAACCTTTGTGACAATAAGTGCATTTTATATTCTCTTGCTTCTTTCCTTTTTCCTTGCTAGGATTTGAACCCCCATTAAAAGATTTGGGCTTCTGCTAGTTCTTCTTCTCTTGCTGCTTCGAATCCTTGTGCTTATTCTCTTCCTTTCCTTGATTCAAAACACCTGTAGCAAGGGATTGATCCTTGGTGTATTTTATGCTACCCATTTGAAGCAATTTATCTTGTTCTTGATCTAAAGACTCCATGAAGTCTGCCAAATTTGGCATCCTCCACTTTTGAACTATCAGCTTTCCTGAGTGGAATATTCAGGCCCTGGCTTCAAAAGAATGGATAATATCAACTGCTCTTCCTTCTTTTCGATGCCACATTGTTTTGTCTAAAGTAACAAGGATTTGAAATTGGTGATGAAATCCTGGATCGTCTCAAATTGAGTTGGATTCAAAGTGATCAACTCATTTTCAAGTTGGTGTCCTCTCAGCTCATTAGTGTTCCCAAACAATGACTCGAGATTGACCCACACGTCATTGGTTGTTGTAAGAATGTCTACATTAAATAAGATATCCCTCGAAACATTGAGACAAAGCATCCCAAATGCTTCATCCAATCTATTGAAATACTTAGACTTCTCAACAGCTGAATTGGGCTCATTCTCTGTTCCCATGGTTACTTTGTAGAGACCTTTAGACCTCAACCAAATCACCATTTCAGACTTCAAATTGAAATATTTGAATGGAGTGAGAAAACAAGTATGAGACTACTCCATTCACTGCTGCACACTAAGGGACAAAGATCTACTGAACAACCTACAATGCAAACTCTCAAATCTAGTGGAGGAGACCCTAGATAACAATTTGAACCCTGTGAACTCTATGAATTTAACTTGAAGCTCCAAATATACATGATACCATGTGAAATTGTTTTATTCACAGGAAGATCTAGAAGTTAAGATAATTCTCACAACAAAAGAATTTGAAAAAACATGAAGAAACCAATGTAAAAGAGCAATAGTAACACATAGATATGGTGCCAATAACTGAGTTTTCTATTACTGTCCAACATGTAAATATGCCTGGAACATGATTATATTACAATAGGATAAAATCATTAGCCTTTGGAGGAAAATTGGTGGCATACATGTGACAAGCTTATATTGGACCTCAAACCCTCCTAGGTGGACCAATGAGCTCCCAAACCACCTCAAACGATTACTAATGGCCATGTGAACATAGGTGAAGCATGATTGATCATAAGTAAGGGTAGGATAAATGTGCTAGAGTGCATTGGTGAGTGGGAGTGATTCTAGGTGGCATTTAATGGTCCAAAACAACAAAAAAACTCAAATACAATGCATGGGTGCCTTTGGGCAAACCAGTTCTCGGTTTTAAGGAGTGGGAGCACCCAAGAGACTAAACTGTCATTAATGAGGGTTCTCATGCTCCTGAATGATCAAAATGTGGGTGTTGGGTGAATTAATGGTCCAAAACATCTAATTACCTTAAGAAGTCAACATAACCAAAGTTTGGACTATGCAACATAAGTGAAAAAGAAATAATGGTATGCCCTAGGTGATATGTGACCATGGTACTAAGTGGTATGAAGTTCTAACAAAATCAAGGAAATATGACAATGGAGGAATCTGTGAACATGTTCCTAGAGATACTCCAATATCTAGACTACCTCATAAATGAGAAAGTAAATATTTAGAGAGCCTTAAATGAACCTCTCCAGGATTATAGAGATATAATTGAATTTGTGGATCCCAAGACTTTGGATGATGCTATCTGGAATGCTATGCATCAATCAGATCGATTGAAGAACATATTTGAGGAGAATCAAGTAGTAAGTGGAAAGTCCAAGGGAAATTTTGATCAAAGGAAGAAAGAATTCAGACTGGTACCTTGCAGAAGTTAACCCTGCATAAATGTTTGACAAAATAAATAGGCTCTTATATTAGCAACAGGAAGAGCCATGGAACCAACACAATGTTTGGGATGTGGAGAGAATCATAAGTTGTATGATTTCCCCCACATGAAGGAACAACCTCGAAGGATAAAAAGCATTGAAGAATTTGCTACTGTGGAGAACATGGTCAGATCAAATCCTAGAATTTATACATCCTTGGATGATCGTTAAGCAAACCACCTAGAAGCAGTGGTGGAAGTTTGAGTTAATATTATCGCATAGTCTCTTTCTATTATAATATCCCTAGGGTCCACTCATATTTATATCTATGCTTTATATCTAGGGTCCACTCATATTTAGTGGTTGGAAAGTCGTGGCTAGTTCAATTAGCCACATGGACAAAGAGGAAAGTAAGTGAAGTGGTAGAAATATGTTTGTTAATATTATATGGTCTCTCCAGCGCAACAGATCTGAACATCCTAACACTATGATCATACAATGTTCTTATTGGCATGGATTGGCTAGAAAATCATCGCGCCAAGCTTGATCTGTATAACAAGTTTCTTAAATGTCTTGATGATAAAGGAAGGCCTTAGCTAGTAAAAAGTATGCTAAAGAAGATACCGATAGGGAAAGTTATAGTGTTGTAGTTGGGTAGGTACTTGAAGAAGAATTGTCAAATATATGTAGTTCATGTATCAAATTATGTAGAAGATAGAGTTCCAACACTAGGATATTTCCTAGAGCTACACGAATATAAGGATGTATTCCTAAAAGAGGTGCCAGGGTTTCCACCTAAAAGATATCGAATTTACGATTAATCTGGTGTCAGGAACAACCCCAATGTCTAAATACCCTTACAAACCGAGCACTCTTGAGTTGGTAGAGTTGAAATTGCAACTCCAGCAACTGAAGGATAAGAACTACATTAGACAGTGTGTACCCATGGGGTTTTCCAATGTTGTTCATTAAGAAGAAGGATGCAATATTGAGGCTGTGTGTTGACTGTAGGAAGCTCAATAAGTCCATGGGAAAGAACATTTATCCATTTTTGTGAATATATGACCTCTTTGATCAAATAAGTGAAGCTAGAATATTTTCCAAGAATGACTTAAGGTCAGGGTACCATCAAATTAGAATCAAAGAGGAATACATCCATAAGAAGATTTCAGAATGTGTTATTCCCACTATGAGTCCACAGTTGCGGCATTCAACCTCACCAATGAGCCATCTACTTTCATGTACCTCATGAATAGTGTGTTCAACCAACATCTGGATAAGTTAGTATGTATATTTATAGGTGATATCCTCATCTATTTTGAGAATGAGGAAGAGCATATCCAGATGTTCAACCAACATCTGGATAAGTTAGTATGTATATTTATAGGTGATATCCTCATCTATTTTGAGAATGAGGAAGAGCATGCAGAGCATCTAAGAATGGTACTATAGGTGATTGGGGCACATAAATGTTACACCAAGATAATTAAATGTGAATTTTATCAAAAACAGATTCAATATTTGGGTCATTTTATTTCAACAAATGGAATCTTAGTGGATCCCAAGAAGATTAGGATATAGTAAACTAGTATATTCCCAAGAATGTGACATATGTTTAAACTTTCATGGGATTAGCAATGTATTACATGAGATTCATCAAAGGTTTCTCCAAAGTGTGCATCCTATCACAACATTGCAAAGGAAGAATGTGAAGTTCGCATGGTCTATAAAATGTGAGGAAAGCTTATAGCACTTGAAGGAATTACTCACCAACACTCCTATTTTAAATATTACACATCCAAATAAAGATTTCATGGTATGCAAAGATGCTTGCATTGAAATAATAGGAGTACTTCTATAATAAGGACATGTGATATATTATGAGTCCAAATAGTTAAATGATCATGAAAATAATTATGTGATGCATGATTAGGAGCTATAAACCATTATGCACACATTAAAGATGTGGAGACATTACTTGCTTGGATGAAAATTTGAGTTGTGAATTGACTATATGAGTTTAAAGTATTTGTTTGATTAGCCAAACCTAAATTCCTGGCAGGCCAGGTGGTTAGAATTTATAAGTGAATTTGATATTGATATCAAGCGTGACAAAGAAAAGGGAAATAAATTTGTTGACGCACTCAACATGAAGTTTGATGTCGCAACCATGAGCTTGTGCAACATTGAATTTAGCCTACGAGTCAACAAGGTATCGGTTGAAGATTATAATTACATGAAAGTGACTGCATGATCCTTAGGAAAGGAAATCCATATAATAATTATGAAGGAAATCAGTTGGAAGAAGATGGACTTCTTCTATTCCAAGGCCAGTTATACATTCTAGACATCACATAATTAAACATGCTCGTAATGGATGAGATACATCAGATTCCTTACTTCGGTCACCCAGGTTATTAGAAGGTTGTTACAACAACACAAATGAAATATTTTTGGCCATTTATGAAGTAGGATATAGCGCAGTACATCGCTAGATGTTAAAAGTGCCAACAAGTTAAAGTTGTTCACCAACACCCAACAAGATTTTTTCCACCAGTGCCCATCCCTGAATAGGAGTGGGAATAAATATCTATGGATTTTATTACAATATTTCCAATTACAACGAATCATCATGACTCGATCATGGTGGTGGTAGACAAGTTGACCAAGGTATTGAATTTCATTCTGTCAAATCAACACATAAGATTGCTGACATTGCATAGATTTTCAGGAATAAAATTTTCAAGTTGCACAGATTTCCTTAGGAAATAATTTTAGACAAGTATATGAAATTTACATCAAAATTTTGGAAAATATTTCTCAAGGATTTAGGAACTCATATTAATTTTATCACAACATACCATCCTGAAATACATGGTCAAATCGAGAGGGTAAATCAAACATTAGAAG
Organism: Pseudotsuga menziesii; assembly: GCA_001517045.1. Classification (NCBI taxonomy): domain Eukaryota; kingdom Viridiplantae; phylum Streptophyta; class Pinopsida; order Pinales; family Pinaceae; genus Pseudotsuga; species Pseudotsuga menziesii. The sequence goes on from LPNX010127162.1 coordinate 640,149, forward strand.
ATATCTTAAGGATATATGTGATGGCTAAGACATCCAAGTGGGAATATTACTTGCATCTAGTTGAATTTGATTACAACAACAATCAACAAAAATCTATGGGAATGATCCCATTTGAATCCATTTATGGCACGAAATGTAGGACTTCGGTAATTTGGGAAAACATGGTAAATAGAGTGGTGCTTGGATCGAAAATGGTCAAGGAGATGGAGCAGGAAATAGTTAAAATTAGAAAGAATTTGAAAGCAATGTAGGACAAAAAAAATATCTATGCAAATATGAAAAGAGAGCATAGAGAATTCAATATCAAAGACCATTTTTATTTGAGAGTGAATCCAAAAAAGAGCTCCCTCAAGCTTCGAACTTTTTGCAAGTTGGCACCAAGATATTGTGGGCCTTTTGAATTCCTTGATATAATAGGAATAGTTGCATATATGATTGCATTATCTACACATACGAAAGCTCATATTTTTTTTCCATATATCATTACTGAAAAATATATAGACATGATCTTAATCACATTATTGATTGGAATGCGATTGAGGTGGAACCCAAGGGAGAGTTCCAACTAGATCCTATGCACATAATACACAGTAAGGAGACTATGTTATAGAACCAAGCCATCAGAAAGGTAAATGTGAAGTGGAGGAACTTTGGTTTAGATGTGGATACATGGGAAATGGAGGATGACATGAGGAAGGCATACTTGTTTTTGTTCAGTTATGAAGAGTACTAAGGACAATATTGTTTTAAGGTAGGGTATTGTAATGTCCATAGTTTTGACTCTTGACATGTGTTATGTAAATGATGTATTGTTGTTGATTATTGTATGTGTTAGTTTTTCTAGATCTTATTATATAGATTAGGATCTTTGTTTGAAAGAACAACAAGAACATCTAGATACATAAGATATAATAGATACAAAAGACACAAATACTTTCACCGAGGAAACCATAAAGGAGAAAACCCCGCAAACTTCCTCATAATAGTAAGATGATCAAAAGAAGTAATAAGAAGTATTTAGAAACTATCTGTCTCTCCTCCCTTTGTCTCTATTTCTCTCTCATGCGAACTTGAGAGTGTGAGGTGTGTATAAGTGAGGGAGAGCACCTCCCTATTTATACCTTTTAAGTGACTAACCAAACATAATACCGGGGCCCACTTTTCTTCCCTAACATGTCCGACTTCTCCTAGAGAGACTCCAAATACACATTACATGATGTTACAATGGGGACTATTTCCCCTACTTACAACGAAGGTTGTACCTCAAGGTATAGAGACAATTAAGACATCCCGAAAGGGAGTGAACACATCCTTAATGGGGGTACAACAACATACAATGATAATATACATTAGAATATCTTTCGAAGTTACAAATACATCAACTACTCTCTCTTAACTAGGAATGTATTCTATCTCTTCACAGTCATCAAAAAATCTGGTCAAATCTTCATCGCAGAGTCATCATCACGGAGTCATAGAGTCATCATCATAGATGCTTCCATCATCATCTTATTATTGATCATCGAACAATTCTATATCTCATCATAAGTTTCTACAAAGCCATATGTTTTTCATGTTGGATGTAGGCCTAGTCCTCTACCAGGTCTTCATCACATATCGAGCAATCCATCATGTAGGAACTATCCAGGAACTTCTTTACATTGCTACGACAATAACATGCATATTCTACCTTCATCTCTTCACATCTAGATCATCTCTTTTATCATGCACAAAACAAAACAAAACACACAAAGCATCCATGGTCGACCTACGTTCTATCATAGAACCTCACCTCACGTGATTCGTGACCTTATCGTCTCAAAATGGGAACACACATATATAGATATATATGTGAGGACTGATTACAACCAAACAACCTGTTGCATTAAGAATTTTTACATTCTAGGTTAACCTCAAGGAATTACATCTAAACAACCTACGTCCAATATCTTTTCCATTCAAATAACCTTAGGGGCGTATTACATCCGAGTAACCTACGTACCATGCCAGGTATCATTTTTACACTCGGACAATTATATTTTCTTAAGATCTGATTAGGTTATCTAGGATCTTTATATGAAAAAATAACAAGTACAAAAAAATGCATAAGATTTAAAAGATACACGAGACACAAATATTTTCACCGAGGAAACCATAAAGGAGAAAACCCCGCAAACTTATTCTTAATAGTAAGATGACCAAAAGCAGTAATAAAAGTATTCAACAACTATCTATCTATCCTCCTATGACTGTCTCTTTCTCTCCTGCACACTTGAGAGTGTATGAGGTGTGTATAAATGAGGGAGAGTGCCTCCCTATTTATACCCTTTCAAGTCAGTGACCAAATATAACATTCGTGCCTACATGTCATCTCACATGGGTCCCACTTCTCCTAGAGAGACTACAACTACATATTACATGATGTTACATTGGGAACTATTGCCTCAACATACAACGGAGGTTGTACCTCAAGGTCTAGACATAATTTAGACATCCCGCAAAGGGGTGACACACATCCCGAATGGGGGTATAACAACATACAATAATAATATACATCAGAATATCTTCTGAAGTTATAAATACACCGACATTCCCTCTTAACTACGGAGATATTCTCTCTCTATAGAGTTATCAACACATGTGGTCAGGTCTTCGTCGCATCATCATCATCACGGAGTCATTGAGTCTTCATCATAGTTGTTGCCATCATCTTCTTATAATTTGATCAACGTACCATACTTTCTGTCATCATAAGTTTCTAGAGTGCCAACTCTTTTTCATGTTGGATGTAGGCCTAGCTTCCATGTAGGTATTCAAATCATCAAGTAGGTATAGCTCAGGACTTATTGCCTTGCAAAACCCGAAGAATCTCCTGGGACTAGTTATATGCCTTTGCAAAACTTGAAGAAGCATCCTAGGACTGATTATATGCCTTTGCAAAACCTGAAGAAGCATCCCAGGACTGATTATATGCCTCTGCAAAACCTAAAGGAGCATCCCAAGACTGATTATATGCCTCTGCAAAAACTAAAGGATCTCCCATGACTGATTATATGCCTCTGCAAAACCTGAAGGAGCATCCCATGACTAATTATATGCCTATGCAAAACCTTAAGAATCTCCCATGACTGATTATATGCCTCTGCAAAAACTGAAGGAGCATCCTAGGACTTATTAAATGCCTCTATAAAACCTAAAGGATCTCCCAGGACTAATTATATTCCTATGTAAAACCTAAAGGAGAATCCTAGGACTGATTATATGCCTCTGCAAAACATGAAGGATCTCCTAGGACTGATTATATGCCTCTGCAAAACCTAAAGGAGCATCCCAGAATGATTATATGCCTTTGCAAAACCTGAGTCTCCTACTATCATCTTGTCATCTTTAGATCACCTCATCTTCACTCGGAGCACAGCCCAGATGCACACATCTCAACCACAACCCTTACATATGCACTATGGGAGGACACAACTACCACCATGTGAGAATGAATCTTGTGCATCTATGTCTTCTGGACCCATCACCTCCCCTTGGGAAGAAACTCGATATGAAGTACACCAAGCTTCTCTCTAAAGTAGTCAAACTTTGCTCTGGATAATGGCTTGGTCAACACATTGGATATATGATCTTCCATCGAAACATAATGGAGCTTCAGTGCTCCTCTCTGCACCATATCCCTGATATAGTGGTACTTGATCTCAATGTGATTCAATTTGTCATGGAACACTAGGTTCTTAGACAACTTCACACAACGCTGGTTGTCACAGAAGATACAAGTCACCTCTAACTGGAGATCAAACAAATTGGACAGTAGCTTCCTAAGCCATACTCCCTCACAACTAGATGAACAAGCTGTGAAATATTCTGCTTTGGCTATGCTCAATGCCATGCAGGACTGCTTCCCGCTGAACCAATAGAGCACACCTAATCCCATACTGAAGTAGCACCCCGAAGTGCTCTTCCTATTTAAATCACTGCCAACCTAGTTCAAATCAACATAACCTTGCATGTTAACCTTTTGATTCATGTCATATCTGAGCCCATAATCAATTGTACCTTTCAGTTACCTCAATATATGCTTTGCAGCAACCAGATGAACTTATCTTGGATTCGTCAAGAACTGGCTCAAGGTGTTCACAAAAAAGCTTATGCATGGTATCGTGTTCGTTAGGTACATCAATGATCCAATCATCTAACGATATATCATGGCATCAACTGACTCTGATGAAGCATCACAAATTAGCTTCAAGTTCGATTCCATGGGTGTGGCTATTTCCTTGCAGTCCATCATCCCGAACCTCTTCAAGGTCTCTATTGTATACTTCCCTTGACCAAGGAAGACTCCATCTATACTCTGCCATACCTCCATGCCTAAGAAGTAGTGCATCATCCATAGGTCTTTCATCTCAAACTCTGTAGCAAGTATCCTCCTTGCATCTTTAATGAGTTTCTCTTCGCCTGTCAAGAACAGGTTGTCAACATATAACAGGAGCATCACTAGCCTTCCACCTTCAACCTTGAAGTAAATTTTGGAATCCTCTTTACTCTCAGTAAATCCTAGGGCCATCAGTAAGTTCATGTCCATCCTGTCATACCATGTCGAACCTAAGGATCTTCTGCAGTAATTCCATTTGAAGCAAAGCATCATTCTCCCTTTGCCTTTCGTTTTATATGTATTGAAACATTTTGTACTGGAGTGACAAGTAGCTTCCTCTGCTACTAATATTCTATGTATCCATCTAGGGTCACTGGATATCAAGATCCTCTATATTTAACTTTGATAAAAATTTCTTCTCGCACCCATCTGTGAGCTTGTAATCCTCTATAGGGTTTCGTCTTCAACCTTGTAGAAAAGATTAAGATATTCATCACTCTAGGTGATCTTCAAGCTCCTCATGTAATTGTATGTGCTATCCCATGGGTGCATTATGAGCTCATACAAGTACTTCTTTAATTTGCATACATGAGTCTTCCTGTCATGTGTCTCAACTCCCAGTGGTTGCTCTGTGTATACTTCCTCCTTGACTACACCATTCAAGAATGTTGTCTTGATGCTAGCTGGTGTATCTCCCATATCATACCTGTACGTATGGATCTAATGGAAGTGTACCTTGTTACTGTTGAAAATGTCTCTTCATAGCATCTGCCTTCTTCCTATGAGAAGCCTCATGCTATGAATCTTTCCTTGTATCCCATGATAATGCCATCTACTGCATGCTAGATATTGTAGATCCATATGGAAGACACTACGTACTTCCCTTCAGGTCTCGGCACCGCATACCAAACATCATTCCTCTTGATCAACTGGTACTCTTTGATCGCAGTCTCCTTCCCTTTCTTCTTGGCTACTTCTTCATAGCTGGAAGGCTCTGCATCAATGATGTCGCTCAATAGTGTCGCATAAATGGAGTGTGTTTGAGGCCTCTTGCTTTCTTTAGAAGTCTCATCATACTATTCTTCATCTTGGACTATTTCTCGTGCCCAAGGTGGTATTCATCTCCCAAGGTGGATCTACCGTTCTCTTTATATTCTTTTGAAGCTCTTTCTTTCGCCACGATGTATCTGACCTGTGAAGCTTCAGGTTCCTCTTCTGAATTGTGATTACTTGTTCTTCCGAATGATCTACAAGTAAAGTTTAGTTGCATGATAAGAAACATCTCGTAATTTCCAAAACATATTAATAGTGACCGATATATGTCACATAGCCATGCAACTATTTTAACCAATGCTACAACATTAATTCATATCCCGTACACATACAATAACTTATAGATTCCTTCTACCCCAATGTTATTAAGAGTGTGTACTACTCCTAATATGCCAGCAAAGAGGTTTCAATCTAGATAAGCAGCGATGGAATGTTGTACAACATCATTGAATTCTTACCCAAAATGTGCAATTCAGTAGTATAATTACAAATACTCAAACATGCATAACACATCAACTGAATATAAAAAATGCACAACCAAACAATATCATGAAATGAAAATTGAATACTTATCTTTATTTGGTGGCTAGACTCCTCCTTCAGCTTCATCATCTTCTTTATTCACAATGGAATCATTTATTATCCAAATTCTAAGATGGATAAGAGGTTCTTTAAGAGTTGAGTCCTTCATATTCCTCATCGCTTGAGGGATCTTCTTTGAATTGTGAGAGCTTGATATTCAGTTTCTTCCATCTTCTCTTCTCTTATTATGAGTCGATCTTCTTCTTGTGTTCACTCTTCCTAGAGTCTGTTGAAGGTAATCAAATTCCTTTTGGAACACATTCCTCAAATGAATGAATCCCATGATCTTGGGAGGCCATTCAAGGTGGTTATAACAATCTCTTATTATTTTTTGATTGCTTCATCATTGCATATAGCACTTAATTTTGGTGTCTTCAAGGATGACACATGAGGGATGAGATGATCTTTAATAGAATCTGCAATGATTCTTGTGGCTCTAGTCTTAGCCTCATCTCCCTCAGGCTCTTAGAACTTCCTTATTGAATTACTGATCCAAGTCATTTTCTTTAAGGATCAGGGAGGTCCTATAGTTCCATACTAGGAATTTTTCATATTCACCAAGCTTTTCATCAAGCTGGGAATGACTAGTCATTTTAAAATGAGAACCTGAAATGGAAATAACAAAGATTTAGATCTTACTGATTTGAGGTGTCCGACCTGGTTCTGGAGCTGGCTGATCTAGGGTTTGTCAGAGAAACCTTGATTTTACAAACTTGGAATTTCAAACTTCTGATTGGACATAAATATGGGCCTCTTCAAGGCGAGTTGTCCAATGTACTCCTTTTCTGAAAACAATGGTGGGAATCCCACGGAATAGGAAGCCCTAGTTTTCCAATTTCTTCTACATAAATTCCTGATATTGATTCTGTTGCATCTCCAAAGTTTCGGCTCCTTATAGTATGAAAATTTGCACTAAGGTATCTTGATATGTCCTCTTTCCAACCCCACAAGTTAGAACAGAGATGGATTCTCCAAGTGGTACTTATGTTGAGTTTCCCAAGGTGACTGTTTTGGGGACCGTTCATCATAGAGAACTTGTATGGACTGCCATGTGTCATTGTCTCACATTCTGGTTCTGAAAAGCGTACCACCAAAACTAAATTTCATTCCCAACCTACAACATCTTGCAAAATTTATTTTGGACCTTCCTAGCCAAATATATAGCAAATATCCCTAGGTCACCTATTTATGGATGGGTTCTGGAGGAGGATGCAACCCTGATTTGGAGGAAAAATATCTCCTGAAGTATAGTGAATATGAGGATGAAATGTTTACAAAATGTACATAAATAATTTATTTTAATCCTGTAAACATTTTGGCTTCTGAGCCTTCTCCAATATCACTTTATAGCAAAAGTTATAAGATGACTAAGTTTCGTCTTCTAGGGTTTTCAGGCATGAAACCCTAATTTTCATTAGCTTCAATTGTAGCTGTATTTTGGATGCATAGTAAAAATTATCTGATTTAGAAACTACTACCACCAAAATATGCACCCTAGTGAGGTGATTTAGTCTATCCCTTCTTTCTTGATGATCTGTGGAGAGAACACCTTCAACTAGGAAGCCCTAGTTCCTGTAGCTGCACAATGCCTTCTTTCAGATATGCTCTAATTCCATGTTAGATTTTCTTAAGATATGATTAGATTATCTAGGATATTTATCTAAAATAATAACAAGTACAACATATTGCATAAGATATAAAATATACACGAGACACAAATATTTTCACTGGGGAAACCATAAAGGAGAAAACCCCGCAAACTTCTTCAAAATAGTAAGATGATAAAAAACAATAATAAGAAGTATTTAGCAACTATCTATCTCTCCTCCTCTCACTGTCTCTTTCTCTCATGCACACTTGAGAGTGTATGAATGAGGGAGAGCACCTCCCTATTTATACCCTTTCAAGTCACTGACCAAATATAACATTCGAGCCAACATGCCATCTCACACGGGGTCCACTTCTACTAGAGAGACTACAAGTACATATTACATGATGTTAAATTGGGGACTATTTACCCAACTTACAACAAAGGTTTTACCTCAAGGTCTAGACACAATTTAGACATCTGGTAAAGGGGTAACACATCCCCAATGGGGGTACAACATACAATGATAATACACATAAGAATATCTTTTGAAGTTACAAATACATCAACACGGATGACCCACATGACTTGTTGCATATGAATAACCTGCATACCACGCCAGGTCTCACCGTAGAGTCTTGATCTTCCTATCTGTTTGGTTCTCGACCAAGGATTTATATTCCTTGAAATTACTAAAAACTTCACTTTTCCCTTTCAAGAAACATATAGAAGTATTACATGAGAAATCATCTATAAAGGAAACATAGTACACATACCCACTTAATGAACTAAAGGAAATGGTTCCACATACATCTGAGTGTACTATATAAAGTATTACTTTATCCTTGATCTCACTGCTGAGAAATGCCTTCTTTGCATTCTTTCCTTGTGCACATCATTTGCAAATTCCTTGATGCTTTTCCTGGATCTCTGGTAGCCTTGAGACTACTTTGTTTTTCATCGGTAGTACACATGTGTAATCCTTCTATGCCATAGTTCACTTGGTTCAATCGACTCATGAACCCGTGCTTGTTCGGGTTGTCCCTTCAGCTTGTACAAGACTCCGTCTTCTTCTCCAATCAATGTTGCATCCTCTATTGTCTTTCCTCTGGGCCACATCAGAAATTGGCCATTGACAAAAGAAACCCTAATCCCTTTTTCATCTAGTGTAGAAATGGAGTGAAGATTCTTCTTCAATCCTAGAACATATAACACATCCTTCATTGTGAAAGATTTCCCGGAGTCAAGCTTGTATGAATATTCTCCACTCCCTTTTATAAGGTATTGATAGTCATATCCATGTTTCACCTTTTGAGGTGAGTCATGTTCAGACATATTAACGAATGATTCCTTGTATCCTATCATATGTTTAGAATCTCCACTATCTACAAGCCAATCATTGCTTCCATGTGAGATCTTTCCAGTAATTGTTGAGATTAGCACATACTCTTCATCTGAATCATCCTTCTTCCGTATGAATCTTTTCTTTGTTGGTTCATCATCTTTGACAATATGAGCAGGGTGTCTCATTTTCTTGATGGGACAATCTCTTGCAAAATGTCCCTTTTCATAACAAGTATAGCATCAAACATTTGAAGTATCTCTTTTGGTCTTCTTTTGTTTATTGTCCTTCTTCTTTTTGTGATGAAAGTTCTCCTTCTTCTCCTTCTTCTTGAAGTTCTTCCTGGTGTGAACTATGAGAGATTGATCATTAGTTGCTCCCATATTTTCTTCTCTTGTCACAAGTATAGATTCTTCTTGTGTACATTCTTCTTGAAGTCTACTGAAGAGATCAACTTCCTTCTTGCATAAATTCCTTGAATGAATGACTCCCATGATCTAGGGATACCATTCAAGGTAGTCATTACAATTTCTCCTTCTTCGACATTTTCTTCAACCACTTCAAGTTGTTCTTTGATTTAAGAAACCCTTATGAAGTAAGATTGTATAGTCTCAAAGTTTTGTATCTTCACATTCTTCAATTGGTTCCTCAAAGTCACCTTCTGGTTGTTGTTCTTTCCTTCGAACATATTTGTCAAAGAACCATACACTGCTTTTAGTGTCTTGAATGAAGACACATGGGCGATGAGGTGATCCTTAATAGAATCTGCAATGATTCTCTTAGCCTTAGCCATGCTTCTTTTATGAGCAACCTCAGCCTCATCTCCTCTCTCGTTCTGGAACTTCTCCATTAATGTATTGATCCAAATTATTCTCTTTAAGGAACAGGGAGATTTTGTACTTCCATGCTTAGAAGTTATCGACCCTCCAATCTTGTCCTCAATTTGAGTTGATGAGTCATCTTTTCAAATGAGAACCTCAAATGGAAATAGAAAAGATTTAGATCTTACTACGTTGAGGTGTCCTACCTAGTTCCAAAGCCGACTCACCTAGGGTTCGTCATATAAAGCCTAATTTTCAAAAGTTGGAGTTTTAGAATTATGTTTGGACAGAAATATGCACTTCCTTGAGGTGAGTTCCTCACAAGGCCCTTTCTGAAAACTGAGGTGGGAAGGATCCAAAACTTGATGCCCTAGTTCCTCCTGGCATAAGTGATAGGGTAAAAAATGAAGCCTTTTCAATTATGAAATTGTTTCCACCAAAATATGCACCATACTGAGGTGAGTTAGCATATACTTGGATTTTTGATGATATGTGGAGAGAACACCTTGAACTAGGAAGCCCTAGTTTCCGCAGTTGCACAATTACTTTTTTCAGAGACGCTCTGATACCATGTTATTTTTTCTAGATATTATTAGCTAGATTAGGATGTTTGTCTGAAAGAATAACAAGTACAACTATATGCATAAGATATAAGAGATACACAAGACACAAATATTTTCACCAGGGAAACCATAATGGAGAAAGCCCTACAAACTTCCTCAGAATAGTAAGATTATCAAAAGCAGTAATAAGTAGTATTCAATGACTATCTGTCTCTCCTCCCTTTGTATCTCTTTCTCTCTCATGCAAACTTGAGAGTGTGAGGTGTGTATAAATGAGGGAGAGTGCCTCCCTATTTATACCTTTTAAGTGATTGAAAAAACATAATACTGGAGCCCACTTGTAATCCCTAACATGGCCGACTTATCTCAGAGAAACTCCATATACACATTACATGATGTTACACTTGGGACTATTGCCCCAAATTACAATGAAGGTTGTACCTCAAGGTCTAGACACAATTAAGACACTGCGCAAGGGGGTAAACACATTCCCAATGGGGGTAAAAAAAAATACAATTATAATATACATCATAATATCTTGCGAAGTTACAAATACATCAATAGTATGGAACATGGTGAGGATATTGAATCCAAGGCCCTACCATGGACATATTGAATATATAGATACTTATAAATGTATATCAATAGTAAATATGGTTAGTGAATGATCCAGGAGGATCCAAGAAGGCAAAATTTTGAAGTCCTCCAATCTCAGCAAAACCAGCACTAGATATAAGGGCTCGTCGAGACGATTCCAACAGCGTTCGTTTCACCTCAAACGGACTCCGTATGAGAAAGTTATCGCGTTTTGTTCTATAAGGTCAACAGGCAAATTTGGCGAAAAAGAGGTGCCACGTGGCACCACTGACAAGGTGACACATGGAATCCGTACTGTACAAACATGATGATGTGGCACCACTCAGAGGATGACACATGGTATCCATACAGTACGGACCAATCACAAGGTGACATGTGGCATGATGACATGGCATGCTACATGGCATGCTGATGTGGCATGATGACATGAGACCCTGATATGGCATGATGATGTGTCATGCTGACATGGCATGATGATGTGGCATGATGACATGGCATGCTGATGTGACATGATGACATGGCATGATGATGTGGCATGGTGACATGGCATGATGAAGTGGCATGATGACTAGCATGCATGCATTTGTGCTTAAAATTAGTTTTAGGACATT
>LPNX010127162.1:651901-673246 GCA_001517045.1 Pseudotsuga menziesii
AATCCTGGACGAACTTCGTTATCAACTTGTTGTTTTTATGTGCGTGTTGTCTATGCTGTTTGGTTCTTTGCTTATGGATTTGTGAGCTTCGTTCATGCTCTTTATGCAATTCATGTTAACGTCGTAGAGTAGCAAAGATCTTGTTTCCGGATCAGTGAACCATGTACTGGTCAAGTGAAATAGAATGTAATGTGATGTACATGTGCATGATAATAATAAATAAATACACAACTAACTATACAAGGAAAAAAGAGCATGGGGAATGACTATCCTAAGGTTATTGAGGGATGTATTAAGCCATGAACCCAATATATGAAATCCAAGTGTCAAAGATATGACTTATGAACCATCAATTGTCAAGTTGGATCATGCACCTCAATCATTTAATTCTTCCATGAAGGAGGTTATTGAGACAATTATTATCCTGGGGAAAGGAAGGCGTGGTTTTGAGTTTATTGTGTCAATCACCCTATAGAACTAGGAATTAGGGTTTCTTATTGGGTAAGAAATCATTTGGATTGAAGTCATCCTTAACTATGTGTCATTTGGGGGCTATTATAGTCTATTAGTTTGTCAACACATGCAGTTCTTTGACCTAAGTAACCTAACCTCTTGTGGGGCGTATCAATATTGTAGTGTGTTTATCCAGTGGGGAGAGGAGAGTTTCCCATGGCCTAATGAGAGGTATATATTATCATTGTTTATCTTATTGTGGGGTATATGTTTTGACTTTGGTGTGACTACCATCATGAGATATAGTGGTATCAACATTGTCTAGAGGAGAGTCTACCATCATTGGGGAAACATGATATTGACCTAAGAGTGGTTATAAGCTATGGTTCATGGTCATGAATAAGAGTCAAGAGTGGAGTTTGTGAGAACAGTGGCTATGCGTTCCCTTTTCATTGTATGTGATAGAGTGGTAATGTGTTCCCTGTTCCATGTTTATATGCTAGTGATTACAGGGCTGATCCATGATATTTCTAGGCGTTTCTATGAGTGGGAAGCTACAGATAAGTTCCCTATAGTGCACCTAGTTTCTAATAACATGTCTTGGACTGTTGAATCATTTCCATATCTATTCGCGTGGTAGATGTGTTTCCTCCTCATTGTTAATGTCATACTAAGTATGGTTTTTTATTAGCCTTGTTATAAACGAAGTGGTGTAACAGATAGTGTTGGGTGAATCCCTGAAAGTTAATTGATTGTGTGCAATAAATATTTGTAAGCCTTATGAGGAAAAAATCTCTCGATACACGATTCATGGTTTAGGTGATATTTCTATGCACACATTGAATAACACCTAGAGGAAGATGATTCCTGAAGGACCATCGATAAGGCCTAGAAATAAACACATTAAGAAGTATATACAGGTTTTTTCTAGCAAGGGATTTTAATTGGTCATTTGGTCTAATTATAAAGGATATTGTGAAAAATGGGACTCACCTCTTATATTTTAGATGATGTAGAACAAAGGGTCAATTGACACAAACATTGGACATGTAATTGATGTGTTTGACGTCACCAACATTGGGATTTCATATGTGTCCATTATCCATTTTCTCTCCATATTGTTAGGTCATTTGGCCATTCAATGAATCCCACGTAATTTTCACTAGTGTATCTAGACATTAAATTCGACCACAATAGTGTGTCATTAGGGTCATCAAACATGTTGTATTTCCCACCCTGCTAGGAAAATGACTATTGTTGTCTTCCAATAGTGGAATCCTACATTATGTGCCAAAAATTAGTTTCCCTTAAAGATAAGGACTTCAATGGAAATTTTGTGGTGGATTTAAAATCCACATAATAGATATGATAATCAAAGTATATTAATAAGTGGGTAAATTCAACATTTTTGGTGACTCCTTTTCCCCCCAACAAGTTAAAGTTATACCTTGATAGAATTTTTTTTTTTAAATGATCTATCTAAATCATTATGAAATGGGATAATATCGATAAGGAAAAAGTTCCACGACAATATCCCACAATTAATTAGGAACCATAACTTTTGTTGATAAGTTTCTGTGGTGGTAGGTTTCAGTTGAAGAAGTCAGAGAAACCACAGTATTAGGTTGACAAATTAGTCCTGATGATGATTCCTGATATGGATTTGAAACATCAACTTCGTCAACCTAATACTGTGGTTTCTCTGACTTCTTCAATAGGAACCATAACATTAAACCAAATGTCTATTAGAGTTTGTCCTCTTTTTAAATTTATTACATTTTAGCACATCATATTTTCTTGTGATTCTCATTCCAACTTTATGGTCTCTTGCTAATTTACAATGTCCCCAAGTTGTATTATGCACTCTATCAAAGAACGTGTGGTATCCGTTCCTTAATTACATGAGCATAAGGAGTGCTTAGGGTTTTGATCCATTTTAGTTCATTATGTCACATCCCCTCCCATCAACTCGACCATGAAGGGAACATGAATAATGTAGGGGGTGCTATAATTTCACCCCAAGGATGTACCATGAAAATCATAAAAAACTAAATGTGTGCAGATGTATGATTATACAACACAATGGAATTAGAAACTATTAATTCACACACAACATGCAATTACCAACATGTTCATCACAGGCATAGAAATAGAATAATGCACATAAATAAACTCATTTTCATGCTATTTACAAGCATCTAATTGAACAATTAATGTTGGTTCTATACATTCAATTTAAAACAATTAAGATTCATTCATAATGCACAATATTGACAAATTAGTCCTGATGATGATTCCTGATATGGATTCGAAACATCGACTTTGTCAACCTAATACTGTGGTTTCTCTGACTTCTTCAATAGGAACCATAACATTAAACCAAATGTCTACCAGATTTGGATAAAAAGTTCCACCAGAAAGATGTTGAGTTTGTCCTCTCTTTAAATTTATTACATTTTAGCACATCATATTTTCTTGTGATTCTCATTCCAACTTATGGTCTCTTGCTAATTTACAATGTCTCCAAGTTGTATTGTGCACTCTATCAAAGAACATGTGGTATCCGTTCCTTAATTACATGAACATAAGGAGTGCTTAGGGTTTTGATCCATTTTAATTCATTATGTCACATCCCATCCCATCAACCCGACCACAGAGGGAACATGAACAATGTAGGGGGTGCTATAATTTCACCCCAAGGATGTACCATGAAAATCATAAACAGCTAAATGTGTGTGCAGATGCATGATTATAAAACACAGTGGAATTAGAAACTATTAATTCACACACAACATGCAATTACCAACATGTTCATCACACGCATAGAAATAGAATAATGCACATAAATAAACTCATTTTCATGCTATTTACAAGCATCTAATTGAACAATTAATGTCGGTTCTATACATTCAATTTAACACAATTAAGATTCATTCATAATGCACAATCAAAGAAAGTAGAAACACTAATATTTTAATTGTAATTGACTGAGCAACTAGATATGTAAGGGCAATGTTCCACCCAAGTGTAGGTCTCTGTCCATCCTGTTAAGTCAGGAACTTGTTTCTTACTTTTTTATGTTTGATTGTCATTTTATTCTAGTTTGGTTATTTTCTTGAGTTTATCCTTTCACTTACTGTAGAAATTTTTGGTATTTAGTGAAATTTTCAAGTTTTTCGCCTTTAGATTTATTATTGTTTTTCCTTTATTAGTTTTTGAAGGGTTTAAAGGTCATTATGTTGAGTTAATATGTCACAAATATCTTCCAAAAGCATAGTTTAGCACCTAACCTGCATTCAAAATGAAAAAAATAGTTAAAATAGCGCCAAAAGTGATTTCAAGTTATTCTTGTAGCGCAAGTGCAAAAAAATAACACAGTGGCGCTACAAGAATATCGCGCATGTCAAATTCTCCGAATTTTGAGCCGATTTTTTGCATGATTTCGAATCTTAAGTGACTTATGGCGTGATTTAAGGATTTTTGATATGTGTGGATTGGATAGTCATCATGAAAACAGGTGGATTCAAGTCGTGGCAGAGATCATGGTTCTCATTAGCTAGAACGTAGCCCATCATGACACATAGGGGCAGAGACTGAGTTCGATGTCAAGGTATTTATCCCTTACATGCATTTTGAAGTTGGAATACTCAGTGGAGCATAGACATCTGCCGAAAAATAGAAGATTGTTGTTACAGAGCAGAGTGGGGGTTTTCACGGTTTCACAGCGAATTAGGGCTTTCCCATCCTGCCACTTGGATATAAATTGAACATCTGAAGACATCTGTACACTTCAATTCGAAAATAAGACAACACAAGGAGTGGTTTAAAGCTTCTACAGCCCGACAAAAAGCAGGTATTCCACAATATCCTGTAATAGTTGCTGAATTGGGGCTTCCTCGGTAAAGTCTATTCTATTGAAATTGGTTAAGTGAAACGTTAATTTATGCCTTTCAATGAGATTCCTGCCGAAGAGTTAGCTATTTAAGACATTCTGAGATACTGTGGCGAGTGATGAGCATTATATTGAACCATTTCTTTGTCAAAACCTGAAAGTGTGGTGATATGAAGAGCTGTGCATTTTATGGTGTCTAAGCTTCACAAATTGGTCTACTACCTGTACATAATGCAGCGAAGGAGCTAAACAGCTGAGATTACATGAAGACCTGATCTCATTAAGTGCTAAAACTGACTCATTTTGGTGCTAAAAACTACTGGAAGCAGAAAAAGAGCAGACCTAGGATTATTCTTATATCTTTTTCTCTGTTATATAAGCAATCTCCATTTGATCCTAGAAACCACAAGTTGGCCTAAACAGCTAGCAGCTGAGAGCATTTATGCAAAGCTTTTCTGTACAGAGATTGCTCATAGTTGGCAATAGAAGGATTTAAGGGTTGTTTTTGGTACCGAGTCTCAATACACAGGTGTTCTAGTACATTCTGGAGATGGTCAGCTGTTTTAATGACAGATTAAATGATAGCTAAATTTCACCCACAGTGTTAGTGAAGAGAATTGATCACTTTATGACCTAAATCAGTTGGACACTGTGGTAAAGTTTATTTCACATTAAAAGAGCAAATAAAAGCAGCTACTAGGCCAGTAACAGAACCCTAGAAATACACAGAGTTTCAACCATTGAAGAGAATGGGTAAAATTGGCAAAGTTAATAGGGTTGAACCCACTGATGTAAGCTGGGTGGAGAAATTCCTAGGTTGTGTAGAACTTTTCCTACAGGCTGGGTGGCTGGATTTTTTCAAAAGAATAGATGGTTATAACACTGAGGTTTCCTGTAAATTTGCACAATGCTACAAGCATGACATGGTGGTTTTTGACACTCTGAAGTTTAGGTTGATAGTGGATCTAGTTGCAGAAGCTACAGGGATGAAAAATAAAGGGGAAATGTGGTTTAAAAAACTTCCTTTCACTTTTGATGCTCAGAGGTATTTGTTACCTAATGTTACCCCAGACTGGAGCAAAGGCATACTGATCCAAAACTTCAGAAATGAGTGGGTGCAACCCATTAGAATCTTACAGAGCTACATAACATGTGAAGGCAGATATGCCTATGTTTTCAAGTACCATTTTAGGTTTTTACAGCATATGGTTGGTATATCTAGAATGAGCCTTCCTTTTTTCTTAATCAAAAGTCTGTAGAAGATGTCCAGTAGAGTAAGAGGGCATCAAGATCATACTTCCCAGTCTATTTTCCACCATGGGCTGATTAAATTGATCATTAGTACTGTCTTACAGAGTGAAGGAAAAACCTGGGATTTCTTCCTCTTCTGGTCGGGCTTTCAAATTAAACAAGAGGATCAACAAACTAAAAAGCAGGCAGATAAAGGGAAAGTCCTAGTGAGGAAATTAGGTTAGAAGGTTAAGACCGAAGAAAAGAAAGAGGTTAAGCTTGAAGAAGTATCAGAGCCTTTGAAGGATGATAATGAACCTCAAATGTCTTCAGCTGATATTAAAGGTAAATATTCATTGTTTATAGAAAAGAAAGAGCAACCTATGCAACACTTGACACCAGCAAAAGTTTTCAGTGAAGTTAAAGCTGCTGTCACAGAAGAAGTTGTTGTACAGAAAGAAGATATTCAATCCCAGCAAAGGAGTCCCATTACTATCCTGTCAGAAGATGAGGGTTATTTGTTAGAGGAGGAGGAATACATTGCCAAAGCTTAAGTTAGGGCTGATACATGCAGGGAATTTTCCACTGTGGAAAACAAGACAGTCAGACCTAGGAGAAAGAAGAATAGGGTTGATGTGATGGAGTTTGCTGCAGTAAAGCATCAAGGAAGAAAGCTGAGGATGATGGGAGAATTAGAACCAACTTGGAGGCCTAAAACCAGGCCAACAAATAAGTTAAAGCTAAATTTGAAGAAGCTGCTTAACCTTAAATTGAATACCAAAGAAGTGACTGTCCTGGATGATATTTCCTCAGATGAAGAACCAGACATTGAAAAAATGAGCATTAAAAGGAAGGAAAAAGCAGTTGCAAAAACTTCATCTTCTCATCCTGCAAAAGCAAAAAGATCATTACTTCAAATATCACCCAGACTAAATTATCTACAGTATTTCTTGAATTGAGAGCTGAATTGTTGAAACATCAGCAGGGGGAAGAAACTGAGGTTCCTTATGTTGAAGGTCAGTCATTGAAAGATGAAGCTACACCTAAGGAGACATACATTCAGGAAAACCCTAGTATTCCTGATATTTCCACAGATCTTTTAGATGAAGATGCATACATTTTCAGGAAGCTTAATATACCATGGATGCCTAGTGATATGCAAGAGACCATAACAGGGAGGCCATTTGATTCAGAAAAAGAGAACTTGCAGAGAACTATCAAGCAATACAGACATCAGATGGACTATATGCAGGAGGTGAAGGATGGGCTGATCATGGCAAACATAAGGCTTAGAGAAGATTTGCAAGAGGTCAATGAACACTATCAAGAACTGACAGCAGTGTCCAAAGAAGCCTTGAAGAGGAAGAGAACCACTGATTTGCACTGTGCAGAGTTGAAGTTGACTGTGGAAAGCCTACAGAAGCAAAATGAAGAGCTCACAAGAAGACTAGCAGGCATGGAAGATGAGCAAAAGAGAGCCAAGAAGAAGGCTCAAGCTCTAGATGGAATAGCATTGCTAGCTGAGGCTGCAAAGGACCTTTGAATTTGTCAGTTAGTCAGTTATGTCTTTTTGGGAAATTCTTTAGTTAATCAGTTGTTAGTTATGTTTTTTTTGAAAAAAAATATTTTATGATTGTAAATGTAATTTTACTTTATCCCGTCGAGTTGGTTGAGGACAGTTAGGGTTTTGACCCCTAACTGATTTTGTAAAAAGCAGTAATTAGAGAGATTAGAAGGTCAGAAGCAGGGTTTGATTTTTGGAGAACTTCAGGAGGTCTTTGGGACTTATTTGTGAGCTAAGTATCAAAACTCTTATATGTATTTGATGACAAACTATGAAATATATGACACTTTATACCCTTCAGTACATGTTTTGGCTTCATCTTTGACTTGTTTAGATGCTTAACTGATAAATTCATTGTTGGTCTATGTTTGTATGCTGGTGATGCTTATCTTTTATGAATGAACTTCAATATTGTGTTTTGTTGGATCTTGTTGATTATATTATGCATCTTTGTCTTTACTTGCTTATAATTCAGCTCTTGTTTAGCTCATGAGTGTATTCCCTGTTGTTCACCAAATTTACAACCAAGAAAACATTCCAGAAACCCTAAAAACCTAGTTTACTTTATTGAGTTTTATTTGAGATTGTGTTGGCTTGTTTCTTTAGCCTTGGAAACAATTTCTGGCACAAACATATTTGGCGCCGTTGCCGGGGACGTAGTTGAATACATATTTTCCCTGGGATACTTATCAGTTTTACTGGTTTTAAGAGGTGAAATTAAACCAGCACATCTTTAAGGCTATTTTTCATCAAATTTGACATAGTGGCTACTAGAGGAGTGGGAACCAGGAATAGACCTACTTCACCATTACAGTCAGGTGTTGCAAACCCTGAACAAATATTGAAAACAACAAGGAAAGTTAGAAGGTCCCAATCTTTACCAGCCCTGTGTGACCCTGATCAGTTGGGTGGTTTATCACATTCAACTTTGTTAGGAAAAGAAGAAGAAAATTCACCTTGGCTAAAACCAACAATTCCTGATAGTAGTTTCCAAATTTTTACCAATCCTTCATCCTTCATAAAAGCCAAAACTGCCTCTCCTGGAAAGATACCTATTTTTTAAATTGAAAGTAGGAAAAAATCGTTTTCAGCCAAGTTCTAGTCAAACTTCTTCATCACCTAAATCAGTTAGTCCTAAAATGGTAGGCCAAAATCCACCTATAGACATGATGGACCGGATGGTTGCAGCCAGATATGCACCATTGGTCTTGCCTCAGCTTTTAAATGCACTGCCTGGGGGTGAGTACTAGAAATACCTTCCTAGGTTCAATGGACAAGGAGAAACCACTGTTGAATAACATTGGGAAGCTTTCCTTAGTTATGCTGACAATCAAAATATTGAGGCTAAGGATGTTTGGATGAGAATGTTTGTTCAGAGCCTTGATGGAGATGTGAGGAAGTGGTTCAGAGAGTTACCTGCTAACTCCATCACTATTATTGAAGAAATTCGTGATCTCTTCATGAGACAATGGGGTGATACCAAATATCACACCTACTACATAACTGAATTTGGAGCTCTTAGGAGGAAAAAAGATGACACAATTGCAGATTTTTCAAAGAGGTTCAACAAGATGTACAATAGAATTCCTATAGAAATCAAACCTACTGAAGCATCAGCTAAACTGACATATGCAAATGCTTTTGATCATGAATTCTCTTTGTTATTGAGAGAGAGGATGCCTGTCTCTTTGCTGAATATGCAGGATGCAGCATTGGAGGTAGAATCCAATATATTGGCTTCAAATAGATTAAAGAAAGAAACAGCTCAGCAGCTGTATGACAGAAAATGAAAGAAGGAGGCAGCTTCAGGAAGTACTGCTCCTCATTCTGTTGAAGGGAAGATTGATGAAATGGCTAAGCTGGTGAAGATCGTGACTGCAAAGCTGAACAAATTAGAGCTTGAGAAAAATTCCAACAAGCCTGCTCTAGAAGGTGAACGAAATCCAAATAATCAGAATCAGTTCAGAAGGCAATTTTCTCCCCGTTTTATGCCTAGAGAACGAAGGAACAATGATATCCAACGAGAAAGGAGAGAAGATGAGGACCAAAGAGTGCCACCACCTATTCAAAATAATGTAGCTGACGAAGAAAAAGTTGATGATGAGCTACTTTTTGAAGAGACTAACCAAGATATGAATCATTTTGGAGAAGGATTGTCTGGGGGTTTTGTCACTGAGGAGGAATTTCTGAATGCAGAATACTATGGTGCTGACATGTTTGAAAATGAGGCTGATTTGGGCTTGGAAAAGACTGTTGTAACTGCTGCTATTTGTCAAAATGAACTTAAGAAGACTATAAATCTTAGATCAGGTCCAAAGCAAGTGGTACAAGCCCCAAAGAAGAAAGCAATTGTTCCTGCTGCAACTGCCCCTGCTATACAAGCATCTGATCCTGTGACAGAGAAAAGGCAAGTTGCAGAAAAATCAAAGAAGACTACAGAAATCGAAGAGGTAAATAAATCTGTCTAGAATTTCAGTTTGGAGAATGAATTAGGAAAGTTAAAGATTTCTGTACCTTTAACTGAACTGATAAGAAATCCCTCATATAAGGAATCAGTCCTTAAAATGCTTAATCCAACAAGCAATCAACCTGTTTCAGACACAGTTAATTTGCAAGAAGAAAACCCTAGGATTTTCATTGGATCAGCCCTGGCTGAGAAAACTGAAAATGAGGCTGGTGCCTCACCTCCATTCTATATCACTTTGACAGTCCATGAACAGATGATACACAATTGTTTGTTAGATTCAGGAGCATCCCACAATTTGATGCCAAAGGCTGTTATGGAGGCTTTAGGGCTGAGTATTACCAAACCATATCATGATTTGTATGCCTTTGATTCTCAAGCAGTGAAGTGTCTAGGAGTAATAAAAGACATGGTTGTCAGCCTGGCTCAGTTGCCCATGAAAAGTGTGATAATGGATGTTGTGGTAGCTGACATTACACCAAAGTTTGGCTTACTTCTTTCTAGGTCTTGGGCAAAGAAGGTTGGACGAACCTTACAAATGGACCTTTCATATGCTACCATTCCTGTGTTTGGTGGAGAAAATAGAAGGTTGTACAGAGAGCTGCAGTTTTCTTACATTGTGACAGATGATAAAAACCCAACCAATCACCCACTATATGCTGTTGACAAAGACCTGGGAACTTGCATGCTACATTTCAGTGACGAAGACAATACTGCTGGACTGTTACAGGTTGAAAAGGAACAGCCAGTAAAACACAGCAGAGAAGAAGAGGATGAACTGTGGCAATTATATTTTGATGGTTCCTCTTGTAAAGAAGGTGCAGGTGCAGGGGTTCTTCTTATATCTCCTGGAGGTGAAACAGTAAAGCTCATGTATAAACTGGAATTTATTACCACTAACAATACTGTTGAGTATGAAGCTTTGCTGTTGGGTTTAAAAGCTGCTAAATACTTGGGCATTCAGCAGATTGCTGCATTTGGTGACTCCGAATTAGTTGTTCAGCAGGTGAAGAGAAACTATCAAGTGAAGCAGGGTTTGCTAAAAGTATATCGGAATGAGGTATGGGATATTCTTGAAAATTATTTTGTAGCATTTAACATCACTCATATTCCAAGGGATCATAATCAGACTGCAGATTCATTGGCCTTGGCTGCCACACACTTCAGAATCCCCAAGACCACTCAGTTAAGGTATCCCATAGAGGTGAGGTACAGACCATGTGTGCCTGATAATGTAAAGCAATGGAAAGTGTTTGAAGATGATGTTGAGATTAAAAGGTTCCTTGAGCTTACAGATGAATTTTCAAATTCCTTGATTGATCAGGATGAGGATGAAGAAGAGGGACATGTAGATGAGTTTGCTGAAGATGAGATAGCTGGACATAAAATTATTGAATTGAAGAGAAACTTCATCCCAAAAGGTTTAGTACCTCTAGAAAGAATATTTACAAAAGAGGATACACCTACAAAGCCTATTGTTCAGTCTTTAGAAGAGAATGTGGTAGAATGTACTATTGGTTCTGTAGAACATCCAAAAATGGTCAAAATTTCCAAATCACTGACAGCTGAACAAAGAAACAGGTATATCAAACCGTTAAAGGAGCATGTAGATGTTTTTGCATGGTCTTATGAGGAACTAAGAACTTATGATATAGGAATCATACAGCATAAG
The DNA here is from genome assembly GCA_001517045.1 of Pseudotsuga menziesii. Lineage (NCBI taxonomy): Eukaryota > Viridiplantae > Streptophyta > Pinopsida > Pinales > Pinaceae > Pseudotsuga > Pseudotsuga menziesii. The sequence goes on from LPNX010127162.1 coordinate 663,177, forward strand.
GTCCCTTTAAAGCCAAATGTTAAACCTTTTCGCCAGAAACTAAGGAGGATTAACCCATCTTTATTCCCTGTTATTGAAAAAGAAGTGAAGAAGCTGTTGGATGCAAAGATCATAGTGCCTCTCAGATATTCTTCATGGGTGGCTAATTTGGTTCCTGTCAGAAAAATAATGGAGAAACCAGGCTATGTGTTGACTTCAGAAATTTGAATAGGTCTTCGTTAAAAGATAACTATCCCCTCCATAAGATTGAACAAATATTGCAGAAAGTGGTTGGGGCACAGAGAATCTCTATGGTAGATGGTTTCTCAGGGTACAATTAGATTGTAATGCATCCTGATGATAAGGAGAAGACAGCCTTTACAACCCCATGGGGGAATTTTATGTACGACAAGATGCCCTTTGGTTTAATGAATGCTGGAGCTACCTTTCAGAGAGCTACGGACATTGCTTTTGTGGGAGAGAAGGACAAGTTTGTGGTTATTTATTTGGATGATATTACTGTTTTCTCATAGTCTGATGACGAACATTTGAAGCATTTGAGGCAGACCTTCCTGAAATGTAGAAAGTTTGGCTTATCCCTAAATCCAAAGAAATCTCACTTTGCTGTACAAGAGGGTAAGCTGCTTGGTCATTTGGTGTCTGCTGATGGCATAAGAATTGATCCTGAAAGGGTAAAGGCTATACTGAAGATAAGTTTACCAAGGATTAAAAAGGATGTTCAATCATTCATTGGTAAAATCAATTTTTTGCGCTGGTTTATACCCAACTTTGCATAAACTATCAAACAGATCACAGCCATGTTGAAGAAGGATCGGGAAGTTAAGTGGACCACTGAGGCAAAGGGTGCATTCGAGAAAATCAAAGTAGCTCTTACTGAAGCTCCTGTATTGGTGAGTCCAGATTTTACCAAAGAATTCCTTACATTCTCATTTGCATCAGAAGATACAATTGCAGTTGTTTTACTTCAGAAGAATAAGGAAGAATTGGAGAAACCTATTGCATTCTTCAGCAAAACTCTCAGGGATTCTGAACTCAAGTACAGTATATTGGAAAAGAAGGCTTATGCTCTGGTAAAGGCTTTAAAATTTTTCAGAATTTATGTTCTGCACTCAAAAGTTATTTCATTTGTACCTAATGCTGCTGTAAAAGATATCTTAGCGCAGCCTGATAGTGAAGGGAAAAGAGGCAGGTGGATTGCAAAGATTATGGAGTATGATGTAGAGATCAGACCTACCAAGCTTGTCAAAGGACAAGGTTTATCCAAGCCGTTGGCTGAATCAAATTGTTAGGCACTGGGATTGCATGTCATGGCTGAAGAATTAGTTCCTGAAGAAGATCAAGCAATACTGGAAAAAGAGAAGATCATGGATTATTATTCATCATCAGCATGGTATGCAGACATTGTTCATTTTCTGTTGTTTTTGCAATGTCCTGAGCATTTGGATAGGAAGGCTGCTAGATCTTTAAAGCTTAAAGCTACTAAGTATTGTTTGGTGGAAGAGCAATTGTTCTAGAAGGATCCAGGGGGTATTCTACTCAGGTGTTTGGACAAATCTGAAATTGGAGGAGTGATTTCTGAATCTCATGAGGGTGCTTGTGGAGGGCACAAGTATTGGAAAGCAACAGCTTACAGAATTTTAAGAGTTGGATATTATTGGCCCTCCTTGTTTGCAGATGTTTATCAGCAGGTAAGAGCCTGTGTCCCTTGTCAGAAGTTTACTGGCAAATAGAAATTGTTGTCTTTTCCCCTGAAACCTATCGCAATTATTGCTCCTTTCCAGCAATGGGGCTTAGATTTTATTGGAGAAATAAACCTAGCTTCCTCAGGACAGCACCATTGGATTCTGACTGCAACAGATTTTTTCACTAAATGGGTGGAGGCCATCCCTACTAGGAATGCTACCGACAAAGTCATCATGGAGTTCATTGAGGAAAATATCCTAAGTAGGTTTGGCTGTCCTCAGAAATTAGTGACAGATAATGCAAAAGCTTTCAATTCTAAGGCAATGGTAGCATTTTGTGAAAGGAATGGCATCTTACTGAAGCATTCAACTCCTTATTACCCCCAGGGTAATGGTTTGGCTGAATCCTCTAATAAGAACATCATTCAAAGTATTAAGAAGCTGCTCAAGCATAATAAAAGATCATGGGATTCAATGCTGAAATATGCATTATGGGCAGATAGGATCACAGTGAAACAAGCAATTGAGACTTCTCCTTTTCAGTTAGTTTATGGTACAGAGGCAGTTTTCCCTGTTCAATTGGGGATCCCAGTGATGAAGTTTCTCCAGAATTACCAGGAGGAGCCAAATGATATGCAAAGAAGAATTTTTGAAATGATAGAGTCGCAGCAAAGTAGGGAAAAGGTGGATGAAAAGGCACAGTTGTACAGATCCAAGATCAAAAGCAGATTTGATAGGAATATTAAAGAAATACTTTCTCAGTTGGTGATATGGTTCTACGATGGGATGCAAGGAAAGAGCAAAATGGTAAGCATGGTAAGTTTGACAATCTCTGGTTTGGCCCTTTCCTAGTGTCCAAGGTTTTAGAGAATAATACTTTTATCCTGCAGTCCTTGGAAGGTGAGGAGTTGTCCAGTCCTGTTAATGGATGATTCCTCAAGCATTTTTACAGTCTATAAGGAGATTTTCACTTTTCATCATACATACCGGTGTGAGTGAAGCATAATAAAGACTCCATAGCCCAATGAAAATTTTGCAGACAGGTAGGTAGGGTAGCAGACAGAAGGCACTGGTCTACAGGTTCTTGAAGCCTCACAGGGAGGACTTCATCCCGCAGCTGGAGCCAAATGTTAAGTCAGGAACTTGTTTCTTACTTTTTTATGTTTGATTGTCATTTTTATTCTAGTTTGCTTATTTTCTTGAGTTTATCCTTTCACTTAATGTAGAAATTTTTGGTATTTAGTGAAATTTTCAAGTTTTTTGCCTTTAGATTTATTATTGTTTTTCCTCTGTTAGTTTTTGAAGGGTTTAAAGGACATTATGTTGAGTTAATATGTCACAAATATCTTCCAAAAGCATAGTTTAGCACCTAACCTGCATTCAAAATGAAAAAAATAGTTAAAATATCGCCAAAAGTGATTTCAAGTTATTCTTGTAGCGCAAGTGCAAAAAAATAACACAGTGGCGCTACAAGAATATCGCGCATGTCAAATTCTCCGACTTTTGAGCCGATTTTTTGCATGATTTCGAATCTTAAGTGACTTATGGCATGATTTAAGGATTTTTGATACGTGTGGATTGGATAGTCATCATGAAAACAGGTGGATTCAAGTCGTGGAAGAGATCATGGTTCTCATCAGCTAGAACGCATCCCATCATGACACATAGAGGCAGAGACTGAGTTCGATGTGAAGGTAGATATCCCTTACATGCATTTCGAAGTAGGAATACTCAGTGGAGCATAGAAATCTGCCGAAAAACCGGAGATTGTCGTTACAGAGCAGAGTGGGGGTTTTCACAGTTTCACAAGGAATTAGGGCTTTCCCATCCTGCCACTTGGAGATAAATTGAACATCTAAAGACATCTGTACACTTCAATTCAACAATAAGACAACACAAGGAGTGTTTTAAAGCTTCTGCATCCAGACAGAAAGCAGGTATTCCGCAATAGCATGTAATAGTTGTTGAATTGGGGCTTTCTCGGTAAAGTCTATTCTATTGAAATTGGTTAAGTGAAACGTTAATTTATGCCTTTCAATGAGATTCCTGCCAAAGAGTTAGCTATTTAAGACATTCTGAGATGCCGTGGTGAGTGATGAGCATTATATTGAACCATTTCTTTGTCAAAACCTGAAAGTGTGGTGATATGAAGAGCTATGCATTTTATGGTGTCTAAGCTTCACAAATTGGTCTACTACCTGTACACAATGCAGCGAAGGAGCTAAACAGCTGAGATTACATGAAGACCTGATCTCATTAAGTGCTAAAACTGACTCATTTTGGTGCTAAAAACTACTAGAAGTAGAAAAAGAGCAGACCTAGGATTATTCTTATATCTTTTTCTCTGTTATATAAGCAATCTCCATTTGATCCTAGAAACCACAAGTTGGCCTAAACAGCTAGCAGCTGAGAGCATTTATGCAAAGCTTTTCTATACAGAGATTGCTCACAGTTGGCAATAGAAGGATTTAAGGGTTGTTTTTGGTATCGAGTCTCAATACACAGGTGTTCTAGTACATTTTGGAGATGGTCAGCTGTTTTAATGACAGATTAAATGATAGCTAAATTTCACCCACAGTGTTAGTGAAGAGCATTGATCACTTTATGACCTAAATCAGTTGGACACTGTGGTAAATTTTATTTTGCATTAAAAGAGCAAAGAAAAGAAGCTACTAGGTCAGTAACAGAACCCTAGAAATACACAGAGTTTCAGCCATTGAAGAGAATGGGTAAAAGTGGCAAAGTTAATAGGGCTGAACCCACTGATGTAAGCTGGATGGAGAAATTCCCAGGTTGTGTAGAACTTTTCCAACAGGCTGGGTGGATGAATTTTTTCAAATGAATAGATTGTTATAACACTAAGGTTTCCTGTAAATTTGCACAATGCTACAAGCATGACATGGTGGTTTTTGACACTCTAAAGTTTAGGTTGACAGTGGATCTAGTTGTAGAAGCTACAGGGATAAAAAATGAAGGGGAAAGGTGGTTTAAAAAACTGCCTTTCACTTTTGATGCTCAGAGGTATTTATTACCTAATGTTACCCCAGACTGGAGCAAAGGCATATTGATCCAAAACTTCAGAAATGAGTGGGTGGAACCCATTAGAATCTTGCAAAGCTATATAACATGTGAAGGCAGATATGCCTATGTTTTCAAGTACCATTTTAGGTTTTTACAGCATATGGTTGGTATATCTAAAATGAGCCTTCCTTTTTTCTTATTCAAAAGTCTGCAGAAGATGTCCAGTAGAGTAAGAGGGCATCAAGATCATACTTCCCAATCTATTTTCCACCATGGGCTGATTAAATTGATCATTAGTACTGTCTTACAGAGTGAAGGAAAAACCTGGGATTTTTTCCTCTTCTGGTCAGGCTTTCAAGTTAAACAAGAGGATCAGCAAACTAAAAAGCAAGCAGACAAAGGGAAAGTCCTAGTGAGGAAACTAGGTCAGAAGGTTAAGACTGAAGACAAGAAAGAGGTTAAGCTTGAAGAAGTATCAGAGCCTTTGAAGGATGATAATGAACCTCAAATGTCTTTAGTTGATATTAAAGGTAAATATTCATTGTTTACAGAAAAGAAAGAGCAGCCTATGCAACACTTGACACCAGCAGAAGTTTTCAGTGAAGTTAAACCTGCTGTCACAGAAGAAGTTGTTGTATAGAAAGAAGATATTCAAGCCCAGCAAAGGAGTCCCATTACTATCTTGTCAGAAGATGAGGGTTATTTTTTATAGGAGGAGGAATACATTGCCAAAGCTGAAGTTAGGGCTGATACATGCAGGGAATTTTCCATTGTGGAAAACAAGACAGTCAGACCCAAGAGAAAGAAGAATAGGGTTGATGTGATGGAGTTTGCTGCAGTAAAGCATCAAGAAAGAAAGATGGGGATGATAAGAGAATTAGCACCAGCTTGGAGGCCTAAAACAAGGCCAACAAATAAGTTAAAGCTAAATTTGAAGAAGCTGCTTAACCCTAAATTGAATACCAAAGAAGTGACTGTCCTGGATGATATTTCCTCAGATGAAGAACCAGAAATTGACAAAATGAGCATTAAAAGGAAGGAAAAAGCAGTTGCAAAAACTTCATCTTCTCATCCCGCAAAAGCAAAAAGATCATTACAGTCAATTGAAGATTCAAATATCACCCAGACTAAATTATCTACAGTATTTATTGAATTGAGAGCTGAATTGTTGAAACAGCAGCGGGGGGAAGAAACTGAGGTTCCTTATGTTGAAGGTCAGTCATTGAAAGGTGAAGCTACACCTAAGGAGACATACATTCAGGAAAACCCTAGTATTCCTGAATTTCCACAGATCTGTTAGATGAAGATGCAGACATTTTCAGGAAGCTTAATATACCATAGATGCCTAGTGATATGCAAGAGACCATAACAGGGAGGGAATTTGATTCAGAAAAAGAGAACTTGCAGAGAACTATCAAGCAATACAGACATCAGATGGACTATATGCAGGAGGTGAATGATGGATTGATCATGGCAAACATAAGGCTTAGAGAAGATTTGCAAGAGGTCAATGAACACTATCAAGAACTGACAGCAGTGTCCAAAGAAGCCTTGAAGAGGAAGAGAACCACTGATTTGCACTGTACAGAGTTGAAGTTGACTGTGGAAAGCCTACAGAAGCAAAATGAAGAGCTCACAAGAAGACTAGTAGGCATGGAAGATGAGCAAAAGAGAGCCAAGAAGAAGGCTCAAGCTCTAGATGGAATAGCATTGCTAGCTGAGGCTGCAAAGGACCTTTGAATTTGTCAGTTAGTCGGTTATGTCTTTTTGGGAAATTCTTTAGTTAATCAGTTGTTAGTTATGTTTTTTTTGAAATTTTTTTTTATGATTGTAAATGTAATTTTACTTTATCCCATCGAGTTGGTTGAGGACAGTTAGGGTTTTGACCCCTAACTGATTTTGTAAAAAGCAGTATTTAGAGAGATTAGAAGGTCAGAAACAGGGTTCGATTTTTGGAGAACTTCAGGAGGTCTTTGGGACTTATTTGTGAGCTAAGTATCAAAACTCTTATATGTATTTGATGACAGACTATGAAATATATGACACTTTATACCCTTTAGTACATGTTTTGGCTTCATCTTTGACTTGTTTAGTTGCTTAACTGATAAATTCATTGCTGGTCTATGTTTGTATGCTGGTGATGCTTATCTTTTATGAATGAACTTCAATATTGTGTTATGTTGGATCTTGTTGATTATATTATGCATATTTGTCTTTACTTGCTTATAATTCAGCTCTTGTTTAACTCATGAGTGTATTCCCTGTTGTTCACCAAATTTACAACCAAGAAAACATTCCAGAAACCCTAAAAACCTAGTTTACTTTATTGAGTTTTATTTGAGATTGTGTTGGCTTGTTTCTTTAGCCGTGGAAACAATTTCTAGCACAAACACATCCTATTTTATTTCGATCGAGAGACTACCCCGATCTGGGTTCTGTATCAACTAAGGAGGAACTACTCAGGCTCAGTCACAACCATAGGTACAAATACTCATGCTAAGATAACACACAACTAGATTTGTCAAGCAAGTAGGGAGGTAGGGAGGGAGATAGCTAAGTCAGTGAGATCAACTATAGAGCTACATACATCTCAATTGGACTTCAAACAACCTTGTCTCCCACATTACCTACCACACCCAACACAAGTAAGGTCCCCTTCTCTGCTACATAGTCCCTTGGGAACTCGTTTCCTCCAGGGCTCTTCAGGATAGTCATAGAAAGGTCCAAGTTGCTAAATCCTCAGATATTCTTTGTGTTATCTCTAAGTTTGTTTCACCTTTTTAGTTTAAAATCTTTGATTGTGATTTGTTTTAATTGTTTTAATTTTGCTTTGTTTTATACCTTATGATTGATTGATTGCCATTATGGTTTCTTTTATTATCTAGAATCATCAAAATCTTCATTCATTAGCCATGAACCTATGTATGTGCAAGAGATTGTATGTTATATGGTGAATTGTTAAAGCTGACAACATTTATCCAAACTGGCAGCATTTCACTTACTCGCAGCAGAATTTCAAAAGGGCATTTCATTGAAAAGTTTATTGTTTATTAATACCATGGAATGTAAAGGGATAATAAACTTTGGCCATATCCATAATTATTTGGCATTCAGTATGGACATGTTTTAAATGCACCCCTGTCCATAAAATGATGAGTTGTATGGTGTCATTTATGAAAGGGTACACCTGTTGTCATTTCAAAATTTGAACAATACATGTAATGACTGCTAGTACTGATCATGGTAGAATCAACTTAATTCACATTTTCCCCCAAAATCCGTTTCATTGTTTTGTTGGTTAACTGGAGAAGGATAATCACAGACCATTTAGTATACTGTAAATCTTCATTGGTCATGAGCAGCAACATGCGGGTTTCAAGCAGCTAGGGTTTTTTTTCAAAACCTGATGGATTTTATGTTTGAGGATCTGGATTACATTGTGTAGACTTCCCTGCATCTCAGAACAAGCGGTTACAACAAAGAATTTCCTGTTCGGGGCAGTATAGTGTGAAGTCCTTGTTGATTTGCATTACTGATAGAGGCTTAAGGGTAAGACCTACATGGCTTTTTGGTTCCATTCTCATTGTCATCTTCATTCTATTAATCCTGCAAATCAATCTAATTAGGACTAGCATAAGCATAGGTGCATTACTGACAGGCCAAAACTAGCATGGAATGAAGACTGGTGACAGAGGTAATTGCAACAAAGTTTAGTGGGTGTGTTGTTTTGTCTAAGATTTAAATCCCAATCTGTCTATACAACAAAGTTGCAAATTTTTAGGGTTTTAAATGTTGAAGGCAACCGACGAGGAAGAGCTAGAGGTTATAGTGAAGAGAAAGCCAGGAGGCTTCATTTGTAGGCTAGAGCCAAACAACACAGACTGGATAAAGCAATTTCCCAGGTCTTCCAAACTTATGCAGAAGTCCGGATGGTTTAATTTTTGTGAGAAATTGCAAGGCTACGATTCACAGGTAACCATGTTATTTATTGAAAATTACAGAGATGAAAGAGTGCAGCTGTAAAGCCTAACAATTAGGGTAAATGAGGATTCTATTTTTGAGGAAATAGGCGTACCTGGACATGGGGAGAAATGGTTTAAACAACAGGATTTTCAAAGCGATTTCAGTCAATTTCTAGTGCCAGGATGTGAAAAGTTAGATTGTAAAAATGGTGTCCATGTTAGTGAAATGAAGCCCGAATGGAAGGTTCCTTTGGAGGTGATACAAAATTACATCACCTGCGATGGCAGGTATGACAGAGTATTAAAGTGCCATCTAAAATTGCTAATGCATATTCATGGAAGTATACAGGTAAACCTCCCATTTTACTTGTTGAAAAGCCTCCAAAAGATGATTTAAAAGGTTCAAAACCATCCCGAGCATACAACTCGCTCTGTTTATCAGCAAGGTTTAATTAAATTATTGATTTTAGCTTAGTTGCAGAAGGAGGAAAGAACATGGGAATCCCTGATAGCAGAGCTAGGTTTTAAGGACAACCCTAAAGAGAAAGGCAAAAGAATGATGGATGATACTGAACAGCCAACAATAAGTCCTAAAAAGTCAGTTCAAATTGTTGAGAATGAAGAAAAGAATGCTGCTGAGAAACCCATCCAAGAAAGCTTGTGCCCTGAAACTTCCAGCACAAATGAAAACCCAGAGAAACTCAGTAATATGCTGAAAAGTATAGCTTCAAAGAATAAGATTTGTAAACAGTTATTCAAGACAGAGAAGCCAAGAACCAGGCTGAGGAAGAAGATGAAGATAGAGAAAGGCACAGCACATGAAGATGCCATGAATGTTGTAGTGATAGATGATGCTGGTAGTGAAGAAACAGTACATACAACAAAGGACCAGTACTGTGTGGATATTGAAAAGTTTATTTATATTCAGGGCATAGGAGGCTCTATACCAGAAGCTTTTTGCACAGATAAGCAGGATAGTCCAAATGATGGATCAGTATCAAAAGGTTTACAGGAAGATGGAGTCCACATAAGAGAAGAAGACTTGGAAATATCTCCTGAATTAAGCCAATGTAGGAAGTCTTTGCAGACATATCAAGAACAAACAAGATATCTGCAAGACATAAATGAAAAATTGATGGTGGCTAACAAAAGACTTCGTGAAGATCTGGAGGACAAAGAGACAGAATACCAAAATTTGCTGATAGTTTCCAAAAATGTTCTAAGGGAGAAACGAGCCATTCAGAAGCAGTTGGAACAAGTCAAAGCTCAGAACAAGGAGGACAACAAGGATGCTGAATTCGCCTAAAACCTAAAACAGTCCACACCATACTATCCACAGGGAAATGGATTAGCAGAATCCAGCAACAAAAACATTGTAAACAGTATCAAGAAAATGTTGTTTGAA
>LPNX010127162.1:684728-696711 GCA_001517045.1 Pseudotsuga menziesii
ACAGAATACCAAAAGTTGCTGATAGTTTCCAAAAATGTTCTAAGGGAGAAATGAGCCATTCAGAAGCAGTTGGAACAAGTCAAATCTCAGAACAAGGAGGACAATAAGGATGCTGAATTCGCCAGACTACAGAAGCGTTCACAGGTTCTAAGTGACCTAGCTACACTAGCAGAGGCTTCTAGAAGCCTTTAGAAGTTAAATTGTACTTTGCTTTTTGAAATTATGTAGTTTATTTGACACCTGTATTACACTTGTACTTTATTACTTTTTAAAAGGGATTGACTTCCCTATTTTTGAGGAGGTTCGATCCTTAGATATAGGATCTTATGGTTAGTTTAAAGAAAACATTATTTTGTATTTAAGGAGGTCTCAAGAAGGGACTGGGGGTTGCCAATTTTGGAGTTATGCAAGCCCAGTTTTGATCACTGTCTGTATAACATAAACACTCTACAGCTTCAGTACAGGTTCTATCTTGAATGAGCATGATTATGATTTGCCTATGTGTGTTATGAATTTTTTTTCTGGTAATTTATTATGCATATGGTCCATTAAATTCCATTGCAGTAATTCTTATTGTGAAATACAATTATCCTTATACTTTTAGAAAACAGAGGCAGTTTCACTTCTTGACTTTATGATCATAGTAACCTCGATATTGAACTTTGTGTTTGATTTTTATGTTATACAGTTCCTGTTGATTCTCTTGTAGCTTTGATCGACCTACCAGCCTATTTCTTCAATAGTGTTTTGATTTTCTTATAGCTCTTATATTATACCGGCTTAGTTCATTGTTAACTGTGTGATTCTACCAACAGCTTTAGCTTTGATTTTTTTTTACCAGCTTGTTTTTCAGTTTGGTTTCATTTGATTTGTACATTTTTGAAAAATATTTCCTTAAGCTTGAACCCCTATAGTCTAGGTTCAAATTTAGGGATAACACTTTCCTTCACTAAGTTTATCAAGAAACTCCATCCTATGATCTCACTCCCGCTTCAATCGACTGTTATATTTTTATTTTATTTTTGGGCATGTGGCTGTCAATCATGAAGTTACACTTTCGGGCTTCCAAATATGAGTTTTCCCATGGAATTTTGGGATTCTTGCACTCTCAATTTCTCCCCAGTCCATTAGATTTCACTCATTATGTGAGATTCTAGGAGATTTTGACACTTTAAAATGTGGGTTCTTTACAAGTTGTGATTTCTGCAAATTTCACTACTAGGAATGGATAGCTTGCTCAGAATTGCTCTCTAGTTGTTAAATAATGGAATAGGGATGATGGAAAACGAATTCCCATGAGGAAGAGTGACTTGTGGGTCAAGTAAACCACATATGTACACATCCCTATGAATTTATGGGTTTCCCATGCTCCATTAATTTCATGAGCTGATTTTTTAGCTGCTTCCTTACAATAGAAATAAATTCTAGCAAGGAAAGTCAAGGTGGGTTCTCAAGATAACATTTGGCAACACAAGGTTCAATATTACAACCTCCTCACCTCTCCCTTGTGGATACACATGGACCCCTCATTTTTGTTGCTTCCATAACCAACTCTTAGTATTTTTATTTGTATTAAAATATTTACATGCATATACAATTTTCCATGGCTTACTATCTATTGAGGCCTAGAAAATCGTAGGTAACAACAGTAGGGATTCTCCCCAAGAAACATTTCCAATTAGCTCGTTATTGTTTGGTATGGGGAATCTGTCTGGTTTACGGTCCGACTACCATAGGTCAAGTAACGGTTAAAGCTTATTTTACCGATTGCGGCCCGGTCCACCGTTTTATTGTATTTTTTAGTTTTATGTTTTAGGTATGATATGCAAGTGCCTAGATAAATGCAATTAATAGAGAAAACGAGGAGTGTCACAATGTGATGCATAGGTTCTTACGTCTCGTCTTACCTCTCTCACTTCTAAATCATAAACAAAGAAAACTAACTAAGACTAAAAAAACCTATCCCTAGGGAGCAATACTGTAATTAATAATTAGTGTATTGTATCACAAGCATTTAGAATACTACAGATAGCTATTAATATTTCTGAATACAAGAATATAAATTGACAGATAAACAAAGAGATAGCTCATTGTTAATTAAAACATTCATTACTCAAATATGATTGTGGAATTTCACATAAATAAACAGGAGCACATTCATAACATGAAAGAATTCATAAGTTAGAATGATCTCACAGTTCAAAGAAACAAGCTAAAACAGAAATAGTTCACATCCAACCAGTCCATGTCAAGCATTTGAAACCCCAAAATACTTTCTCCATCCACAAATATAACTCTTTAGTATAAGATGAAATAGTTCTTCTTACAATAACCTTGCACAAAGATAGTCTGAAAAAAGGTCCTTTGATACATAAAGATTGCCTATATTTATACAAAAATCAAAAACTCTTGGACTGTCGTCGTTGCCTTTTGGGCTTCCCCTAACCTTTCCTTTACAAAATTTTGTCTTTTATCTTGTGAATTCAAAAAGATAAATACAATATATTACATCATTTATCAAAACTGCTAGACAGTCCAACTAAGAGGGTCCAGCTTGGTCATTCATAAACTTCCTCCATGCTTTTGCATCTGCTGCTATGTTCTCAAAACCAGAAGGTTCGAGAAATATGATAGTAATTTTGTGCTTAGCATCTTGGTGTTTTACACCTGCCACCCTTGCTGAAATCAAGTGAAGCTGGTCTTCCAGTAAGTGGCTAGTAACTGCTGCATGTGCTATTTCAGTCTTAAGCACCTATTCATCTAATTTCTCCACCAGTTGAATGGCCCGTTTGTCTTCGCTGCATTGTTCCTGTAATTGGTTCAAAAATATCTCATGCCTTAGAAAAACTTCTAATCTCCTTTCAGCAAAGGTATGACATCGATTGTAAGTTAGGAGCACTCTCCTAAAGAATTTAGCACAGGCATTCTTCGTCTTCCTCACTGTCTTTATTAGTTCTTCTGTTGCTTTGCTAGCAAACTCAATCAGCTTATATTCTAGCTTTACCATCTCCAGGTCTTTGACAGATACATCTGTGCAATATTCCTTATTTGCTTCTACCCATGTCATCCTTCCCTGCATAGTTTCTAAGATATCCTATGTCCTATCCAAAAAATAAGAATCTGTACTTACAATTTCTTCCAATCTTATGTCTATCTGTTGAACCTTAAATCTTTCTTCAACCATCTGCAGCTGCATTTGATGAATCTTATTTCTGAGCATAAGAGCATGCTTCTTTAAAGGTTCAACATCAGCTTTCTACTCCATAGCCATCTTTAGTGAAACTGCTAGTGAATTCTTTTGTTCCTTCAAGACTACTATTTGACTTTCGTACAATCTAGCTTTCCCTTCTGTTGTGGTATTTTGTACTTATAGCTCTGTCACTTTACCTTCTAACTCTCTCTTTTCCTTATTCAACTCTTCAACTGATAGCCTAAGATTATCTTTTTCGACTTCCAACATCTGATATCTTTGATATAATTTCTCAAACTCTGCCAAGGTGGCATGGTTTTCCTTTTCTATATTTCCTGCAGATATTACCAAAGCATCTTTATCTGTCTGTAGAGTCTAACACTCTGCCTTTGATATCTCAACCTCACCGATCATATCCTCATACTTCCTTTTCAAACTCTGAATTTCACTCTTTTCTTTCTTCAAAGTCTCTTTCAACTATGTGACCCTTTTATGAGACTGTTCTAGATCTGTCATGATTCTATCCACATTATCTTCAGTGGCTAAGGTTAGGGCTACTCTAGCTCTTGCTATTAAACGTGGATCTTTGTTGGTCCCGCGAACCACTATCTTATTAGTTACCATTACTCCTGGTTTACCTCCAGTGTTCACCTTTTTCTCTGTTCTTTTGACAGTACTCTGTTTTTCCTTGTCGTAGAATATAGTGTTGAAATCCGACACCTCCTCCCCTTCAGTGGGAATGAAAGGAATTAACTCAACCCTAGATATTGACACTAAACCTTCTCCTACTATATTACTAGAAGGAACAACAAGCTCTGATGGGTCAATATCAGACTGAGCTTATCCTTGATCAGTAGGGTCTTTTTCTTCTTGTGTCTTTGTTCTTGATTCCTCTGCTGCCTTTTCTGTTTGTCCTTTTACCTTATTTGCATCTTCTAATCTCAACCCTTCACTTTCTTTCTGCCTTCTCAGTATTTCTTCTTCCTCTTTTCTTTTCTCTTCTTCTCCTGTCTTCTTTACTGCCTCTTCAACTGTCCTTCTCTTTTCTTCTTCTTCATCTCGCAACCAGTTCTTTGCTTCTTGCGCTAACCTATGAGCTTCTTCCTACCTTCTCTTGGCTGCATCTTCTTCCTGCCTTTTGATTTTATCAGCCGCTTTACCCTTTCCTCCCACAGTAGCTATCTTTTGCTTGAATCTTTTCCTCAAAGCTGTCATGTTTTTAGCATTTCGAAAGGTTTCTTCATCTTTATCCCAGAAATTTGTATATTCGAAATGCACTCCAGCTGCTGTGCAATAATTGACAAATTTATCCTCGAATTCATTCCTATGGAAATTCATTTCACCGAAGTGAAAATAGTCCAACTCCTTAACAAATTCTACTGCATTTTTTACCCTAGAAAATTTGTAACTTCCTACAAAAAAGGGAACTGCAGGATATACTGCCTTCTTCTACTCCAAAAAGGAAATTTCCTATCCCATCAATGTACAACTGTCTCATGGCCTCTTTATGGATTACATAGTTTGTGGCATACTTCGGTAGAAGAGAAGGGGCTCTCAAACCACCATACATTCTTAAATATAAGCTTTCTTTCGTCAAATAATAGTTTTCGTTGTTTTGCACAACTTCCAAGGCTTCATCTAATATATAATTACATTTGGCCAAGAAGATTAATGTATACAATGGCATGATGAAGTTTTCCCAAATCTCCTTGTAATGGCTGTAATATTTGTGGTCCCAGAACAACTTGTAAGCGAAATACACAGGGGCCCGATCTTTATCCCATTGGCACTTTAATGATGGGAAAGGCTGAGTGCATAGAATGCAAACAATCAAAATAGAACTCATGTAAAATTCTGTCTTTTTTTGGGACACTCCTCCCAATCCTGAACTTATAAAATCCGACAGACTGTTGGACACTATATTTTCCCAATTAAAAATTGTACCTTGGGTAGCAAAAAAAATATAACTGGCACCCAACCTATTTTAAAACTTCTTCCATTTTCTCTCCCGAAAATTATGTTCAGTATCAAAGCAATGAATCTGTATGGAGTGTGGAGAGTTGATGTCTTGTACTCTCCAGAAGGCCTTGTACAAAACTTTTTTCCTAGGATCGTCATCTTCTTAACTATATCCACCATATCTAGCTTTAGCTCCTTTAACCAACTTTCAGTCAAGTAGGTTTGTGGTGTTGGTAAACTGTAAGCCATAGACACATAAGCTGGACTGTATGCAGCATAAACCTACTTCTTGGTATTGGCCAGTATCATCCTTGTTACATCTGCTCTTGGTAAAATCCAACCTATAACCTCTGAGCATGGGAAAAGCTCAGGTCTGGTAGCCACTTTCATAAGGGTTGATTTCTCAATATTTGCATATATGGTCATATCTTCAAAACCAACATCTGGAACACTCTGGTTTGAAATCATCCTATATACCTCTCCCCATCTATACTCTGGATCAACTCCATTAATAGCTTTAGTATCTTCATAAATGACTTCCACTTTGGTTATTACCTCCACTTCAGGCTCCTCTTCGGCTGCCTGGGCCTTCTTCTTCTGCTTTCGCGACAAATTGTTGTGTCGATAATTAGCCTATAACAATTATACAACATGATTTCAGTCTATTTATCTCTAGAAAGATGTGTAGTGAGAAAACAATGAAACAACCAAATATTACCATTCCATCGATATGCATACTGAAAATGTTATTTACACCAAAAGTTCTTCTGAATGAGATACTCTAAACAAAGGGAACCTGCAAAAATCCCTATGCCCCCAAATCCTGCTAAACTTCTGGTAGCTCAAACCCTAACCTCTTTCGTCCTCTCGAAAATATGATAAGTGAGTCTCGACTGAGGGAAACTCACACCACTGTCTACTCAAAACAAAAACCTAAAAACCCCTATCAGTTATGTGGTCCTCCTGAATCCCATGGGAACATACGGTTGCGCTGACTAGGTTTTAAAATGATGCCAAAATGAACAGGGAGGTGTAGACAATGAAAAGCTTGTCTGCACCGTGCCCTAACCTTCCAAACAAACGTCAATGGTGCACTCATGGCTGCATAGAGGCTGGGTGCAAAAACCTAACCAGACAAAATGAAATTTTCTCACAACAAAACGAGCTAAACCCTCAGTAAAGGAAAAATCTACGGTAGAAAACACAATTTTTTGCATAAATACCTAACCTCCCCACGAAAAACCTAATCCCATCCACCCAGGCGGTTTAAAGTGACAAAAACTAAGCATAAAACAAAATACATGAGCGAATCCTACCTGGCAATGAAATGGCAAGTGACCTAGATAGACAATGACTTCTGTGGGTGAAGAAAACGTCTAGGAGTTTGACAGCTGCGCGCAATCGACAAAATAACTACCACCATGAAAATGACAAGTGATACGAGCTCTACGGTTTATACACTTTGACCAGGAAGGATAACTAAACCTAGCGAGAAAAATAATTTTAACTCACCTTTGTAGATGTAACCTTGAAAGAATTTGCAATGTCAGATGGAAACAACTCTATTTACTCGGTACATTGAACGGGAAGTCACATCGAAAATCGAAAACACTAGCCACTTCGGTATTGGCGGGAGCACCATGAAGCTCCAGATATACTCCTCACTAAACTCTGCAACGTCGGATGGTGGAAACACTAAATCTTTTGGTTCATTCCGAAAAACACAAACGACAGCGAGATTTACAACTTAACCGAACATTGGAACTAAGATTTAAACTAAACTGCCAGAACATCGACACACTGTCTCCGAGACCCCAGATGAAATGACTCCCGATACAACGGATCAGACTTCGGGAGCTTCCTATAAACACATCGAAAAGCTAGTGGACTACGCATCCGCTACATCGGAAGGCTAGTCAACTAAGCATCCGATATGGGCAAACAAAAAGACTAGTTTTTTAAAGAAAACAAGCAGCCCACGGAAAACCTTGTTAGAAATAAAACATTCTTAGGCCGTCTAGATACTAAAACAAACAGGGGGGACACTAAAAATAATTTTTTTTGAGGAAATAGTTGCAGCTACAACCCTATCTCATGGCTAATAAAATATAAAACACATGCCTTTAATACTTGAGCATTCACTGGTGGGGATTTGGACTTGAGATCCACACTAGGATTTATGCAATGAGTATAACCAATATTTACATATAGAACCAATGCATTCTAAGGTTCAAAATGGGGGTATTATATTCCTCTCCCCATTAGAAAAATATTGTCCTCAATGTTCTCAAAACTTGAATAAAAATGGGTAATGTCTCTTTCAGGTATCTTATAACTCCCATATAGCCTCATCGGGACCAACGTGCTTCCATTGAAACTTTACCTGTTCAATGGCTTAGTTCTGGAGCAATGCCACCTTGTTGTCGAGGACGTGCATAGGTTCCACTTGGAAATATGCCTTGAGTTCCACCTATATCACATTCCAATCTATTATGTAATTAGGATCATGTACATACTTCTTAAGCATAGAAACATGGAAAACATTATGATCTCTCATGTTAGAAAGAAATGGAATCCTATATGTAACTGGTCATATCCTATCAAGGACTTCAAATGGCCCACAATATCTTGGTGTCAGCTTGCACAACTTTCCAACTTTAAGGAAATTTTCCTTGGATTCACTCTTAAATAAACATTATCCACAATTTTAAATTCCTTGTTCACTCTTTTCAAGTCTACATAACTCCTCTACTTGTCTTGGGATGCCTTTAAATCTTGTCTAATCTTGACAATTTCTTGTTCCATTTTCTTGAGCATTTCTGTCCCAAGCACTACTCTGTTCATTGGACTATCCCAATTCATTGGAATTCTGAATCCTTTTCCATATAATGCTTCAAACTGACTCATTCCCAATAATGCTTGATGTCCATTTTTGTATGCAAATTATACTAAGTGTAGGTAATTATCCCACTTGGATGGTTTATCCACCACATACATTCTCAACATGTCTTCAAGAACTTAATTCACCCTCTCGGTTTGACCATTCGTTTGAGGATGATACATTGTGATATGACTCAATTGAGTTCCCAATTCCTAAAATAACCCTTTCCAAAATTTGGAAGTGAACTTTGCGTCCCAATTTGAAACTATTTCCTTAGTAAATCCATGCACTCTAAATATTTCCTTCATGAAAATATTCGCTATGTCACTTTCTTTATGACTGGACTTGACTAGAATAAAATGAGTTTCCTTTGATAGCTTGTCCACCAAAACCATAATTGAATCATTATTTTTCACTGTCATTGGAAAACCTGTTATAAATTCCATATAAATTATCCCCCACTTCCATTATGGAATGGGAAAGGGCTGCAATAGTCCCGGTGGATGTTGATGCTCCACATTGACTTGTTGGTATTTTTTACACTGAGCGATGTATTCTACTATGTCCTTCTTCATTCCATGCCAAAAGTATTGCTTTCTTGTTGTTCTTATTGTCTTTTGATATCCTGGATGTTCGTAGTATGAAATTTGATGAATTTCATCCTTTACTAGCTTCTTTAAATATGCACAATTTGGAATGTACAATATGCCTTTATAAACAAGAAGATCACCGTATCCAAGCTGCTATCCTTTGCACTTTTCATCTACTTTTCTATGCTGCAATTTTTCTTTAACTTGAAGGTAAGTTTCATCGCTCTCTTGAGATTCAAGAACTCTTGTACTCAAATCTGATTTGCATACACTTACTGTTGCTACATGAAATTTTATGCTAAGGGTGTCTACAACCTTATTCTCTTTCCCTTTCACATGCTTAATTTCAAAATCGATTTCACATAAAAATTCTATCCATCTAACTTTCCTAGAGTTCAAGTTTGGTCGGTCAAACAAATACTTTGCGCTCATATGGTATATCTTAAGATTTAATCTTCTTACCAATAAATAATGTCTCCACATCGTGAGAGCATGTACTATGGATACAAATTCTAAATTGTGAGTTGCATAATTCTTCTCATGCTCCTTTAATTTTCTTGACTCATAGAACATCACAAAGCCTTCTTACATAAGCACTCCACCTAGTCCTTCAATGCAATCATTTGTGCACACTACAAAATTCTTCTTTGGATATGCAATCTTCAAAACAGGAGCGCTGATAAATAACTTCTTCAACTGTTGAAATCTTTATTCACATTTTTCAAACCATACAAACTTTGCATTCTTCCATTGCAACAATGTAATTGGATGAGTGATCTTGGAAAATGCTTCAATTAGCCTTCTATAATAGCCTGCAGGACCCATAAAATATATAACATTGGTAACATTCTTTGGAGTAGGACAATTCATTATGGCTTCAATCTTTTTTGGATCCACTGCAACTCCTTCTGAGATAACATGACCCAAATATTCTATCCTTCTTTGATAAAATTCACACTTGCTTATCTTTGCATACAATTGGTGTTCTATAAGAACTTGCAATACCATTCTTAGATGTTCCCCATGCTCTTCTTCATTCCTTAAATAAATAAGATGTCATCCAAGAACACTAACACAAACTTGTCCAAATACTTACTAAAAAAACTATTCATGAGACACATAAATGTGTCCAGTGCATTAAATAGACCAAATGGCACCACCGTGAACTCATAATAGCCATGTCTTGTTTGAAAAATTGTCTCATGAATGTCTTCTTCCTTTATCCTCACTTGATGATAACTGGACCTCAAGTCAATTTTTTAAAACACTTTGGCTTCCTTCATTTGATCAAACAAATCATCAATTTTGGGAAGTGGGTACTTATTATTGATTGTCACTTTGTTTAGCTTCTTGTAATCAATACATAGCCTTAAAATCCCATCTTTATTTTTGAAAAATAACACTGATGCTCCCCAAGGAGACACACTTTGGCTTATATACTTTTTGTCCACTAATTCCTATAGTTGCATCTTTAACTCTACCAATTATGGTGTTAATAGGAATTTTGGGTTGGCCTTGGGAGGGGTTAATAGGTACTATGACCTTTTGACCATTTCCTTTAAGTTTAATACGTTCTTTATCTATAGAGATAGAGGCTTTCATCTTTCTACCCCAAGGTCGACCTACAAGGGCTGGGAAGGAGCTAGATCCTTCCTTTGGGTCAATAATTTCGAAATCAACCTTAGTCGATATGCCTTTAATGGTTGTGTCTACATCTTTCCAAACCCCAATGGCTTCAATAAGGCCCTAGTCGGCTAGTTTCAGATAAATGCCTGACTCATAGAGTCGAGGTCGTCCCATCCTTTCCCAGGTATCCCGGGTCATTATATTTACCTGAGACCCAAAATCAAGCACCACTTGTCGGACATGGAACCCTTCAATTTCCAGATCGACAAGAGGATCGACATCGTTTTTGTCTTTTTGATTTAAACTACAGATGTTCTTCATTTGTTTCTCAGAGTTAGTGCTTTTGATTTGATGCAATAAATCAATGAACTGACCGACAGATTTATCTGTTTGAATGAGATGGGTTAGATGCTGGGTCGAGTCGTGTCGACTGTGACTAATGTCTTCGTGCTGTGCAAGTTTTGAAAATAGTTTTGTGGCTTCCTGATATGTGTGTTGTTCCTTGCAAGGGTTAGGGTATGTGTTTGTGTGTGTGATCTTACTAATCTGAGGATTTTCAGGCCCGATTTTAGTGCCTTGTCGAGTGACGATGTGCAAATTCTTAGTAGTTATGACATCATTCTTCTGGACACAAGACAAGACATTAACATTCTTTTTATTACTAATTTTTTCCAACATTGTAGGGAAATCCTCCAAGGAGTGATCGCCTACCCCACAATGTGTACAAAATTTCAGATCAGTCCTGTCCTTGTACGGACAATCGGCGCATCTGTGCCCTTCTTTGTAACAAATAAAGCGTTGAGTAGGTCGACGACTTCGTATTTCTCGACTTCCAACGAATCGACCTGTTCTTCCAAACCCTGGTCGTCGATTGTCATTTCGACGGTCGTAGCGTCGGCCATCATTTCGTTGCCCATTCTGATTATTGTTATTGTTCTGCTCTGTGTTCTGTGCTACAGCATTAGTCTGGTAGACGGCCTGGTAGTTTTGTCTATTTTTGAGGTTGAGATGGCAGTCGGCCGTGTTGTGATTTGCAGTTTCGCATATAGCACACCATGAGGCTTTGCCATTCTTCATATTGTAAGGACAGTCGGCGGTGGAGTGGTCTCCTCGTTCCTGGTAGATGTCACAAAACGCTTTTGTCTGTACAAAACAGACATCTTGTCGACTGAATTGCTATCGACAGTTATCCTTTGTATGTCCGGATGTTGAACAACTAGTACACCAGATGTCTTGGTTCTTAAGTGTGAGCTCCTTCAAGGACTTCTGCATATTCTCCAGCTGTTCTTCCAAGCGGTGGTCGGTCGGGCAGGCAGGTATGTCTTCATCCATCTCGACCTGCAAAGCTTTTGTCAACGCATCCTCGTACGACTTGAAGGTCTCCAGACTGATGTGTCGATGAATTTTCTGTGAAAGTCCTGCAAGGAACCATTGAATGAGTAATTGTTCGTCGATTACATAGTCCAACTGACTCAATAGATCCTTCCATCGTTTATCATAATCGCGGACTGTTTCTCCTGGCTTCTGTTGCGTCGTCTTCAGCTTCTTGGCTGCCAGGTGTTTAGCATCGGGAGTCTTGAAGAAGGATAGGAATTGCGTCTTTATCTATGATTTTGTTGCTCTAGGTTGCCTTTCAGTAAATGTCATATACCATGTGAGAGCTCTTTTCTGAAGGGCTCCTGCGAACTGGGCTATCTGTCGGTCTTCTTCTGTTACTTTATTAGCCTCCCATATCGA
>LPNX010127162.1:696869-748806 GCA_001517045.1 Pseudotsuga menziesii
GGGACAATTAGTTGGAGAGCTTTTGGCTGCTCTATCCACATTTCATCATCTTCAGGGGACGCCGCTTCTTCTTCTTCGCCTTCTCTGCGTCGGTCATGACCCGACTCTGGCGGTACTTCATCATGGTCGGTCTCCCTAGGGTTTTGCTGCAGCTCTGCGGCCCTTTCTCGTCTGGCTTCCCTTTTCTTCTGTCTTTCATCCCTTTCAATTCTCTTAATGTCCGACATACTGTAGTACAATACTATGCCTTCAGTTCCTCTTCGGTCGATTATGCATTACTGGTGACGACGACTCTGGTCGACTAGGATCCACTATGCTCTAGGTCCGACGCACGACCAGCTACCCCCCCATGGCCTACCCGACGCTTTTTAGAAAGCTCGGATGGTGTCTACTTACTCAGGAAGTATTCCCACTCCCTTTCAGCAATGAATTTTTCCCACTGCTTCTGCTTCTCCGCCCAGTTAGTGTTTGAGGGTGGGTCACGTAATAGAGGTCGAGGTTCAACAATGTGCCCTGCTCTTTTCTCTATTAAAAACTTGAACAGTAAAGCCGGTAAGGAACACAAGAATTGGTCAGTAAATTCTGTGAAAAATTTCTGTCGAACGGTTTCCACAGAAGTCCTGTCTTCGACTGCTTGTTCCTCGCAGAAGTCGTCGGCTATCTTTTCGAACCACTCCGAGAGATTCGTACGTCCTCCTCGGATCAATTTCTGGAGTAATTGTGCTTCTTTAGTCTTGTCCGGCTTTCTCATCCAAAAGCTGCTTCAGTAGATGGGGCACGGATTCGACAAATTTTTCGTGAGTGTCAGTGAAAAATCTGGCTTTTGCTTCTGCGACTGTCAATCTGTTCCTTCTTGCGTAATTTTGTAGATAGTTAGCAATTTTTCGCTCCCACCAGTCCTTGATCTCCTGCTCTGGTATCATATGTGAGCATATATTCTAGTTATGTACTACCGACAACGGAACCAATGTTGTAATCTCACAGATCACATAAGGTTACCAATAATACATACAAAAATATACACAGATGCAAGAGAAGAGAACTGATAAGATGAACAGATTATATTATTCTCAATAGATCATACAAAGCCAAGAACTGAACTGCGTTCTTGTGTGGCTCAACAGCCTAATATACAGGTTACAAACAGTTACAATCATAACTACCTGTCGGTTCACCGAACCGACACGACTATTAGTTAACAGACTAACTACTGTGTTTACTCAGCCGACTGACGTAGTCGGTCTCTCGACTTAGTCGGCTGATCGACTAAGTCGGTCTTCGTTCAAGTCGACTTATGTCGACTTGCTCCTTCTACATGGTGTGCTCATTCTAAAGGATATTTGGAAACTGACGCTTCCCATGGAACAATATTGATGGTAAAATCAACGTCTCTTTTCGATGGGAGTCCCAACACTTCATCAGGAAACACATTAACCCTTGCAAAAAGGGGTAAACTTTTATCCTTGGTATTTTGTCCTCTATAAAATATGATATATGAGCTACATATAAATGACAACCTTACTTGTAAGAATTTCTTAATTATAAGGACGCAATCTGCCTTACTAAGAATTTCTTGGGAATTCCTCTTACCAACCTCGACCTTCCTTCTTCATCAATGCTTTCAAGAGTTTTTTCATAACAATCTACCTTAGCTCTATGCTTTTCCAACCAGTTCATGCCAATAAGAGCATCATAAGACCTTAATGGTAGGACATTTAAATTCACTTTTGTGAGGAGTCCATTCAACTCTATGGGACATTATACTACTACTTCACTCACTTTTTTTGTCACTGTGGCTAATTGAACTAACCATGGTCTATTATGCTTTGCATTTCCAAGAGAACAATTTTCAACCACTTTTGGAGAAACATAACTATGAGTAGAAATTGGATCAATCAAAACAAAAATAGATTGCTTAGCATTTTTACCTTCAACTTACACTACTGGTGATTGATGGTTTACTTGATGGTTATCCAATGCTACATTAATTGGTAGAGTTGTTTTTTCCATATCTTCGACTGTAACTGTTGATTCTAAGTTTTTCAAGCCTCGAGATTCTCTTTTCGATGTGGAAAATACTTAAGCATGTGAAGTTTTCCACATCCTCAACATTGAAGTGATACTTATTGTCTTTTTTCTGCTGCTATTGTTGGCTTAGTTCCACTTCATTCTTGATGGCCTTGTTGGAAACTCCTTGGCTAAATTTTAAATGATGGCTTAAACCCACTTCTCCTTTAATCAAACCTTCTGTTTGGCTTCCCTTTCCATGTTGGATGAACCTGTGATTTTCCTTTGATCTTCTCATAACAATGCATGGCCATCCTAATTGATTCATCAAGAGTTGGTGGATTAACAAACTCAATCCTATCTCTGAAATTTTGAGGTAGACTTCCAAGGAAGCATTAGATTTTTACTCTTTCAACTTTGATGTAAAATACATACCTCACCAATTCAAAAAATTTATGGACATGTTATTCCATAGATTTATGTCCCAAATTTAGTTCAATGAACTCCTTTCTCTTGTTATCATAATACCTAACAAATAGGTATTTCTCCTTGAAATACTTCTTAAATATCTCCCAACCGATTCTTCAATTCCTTAACTCCTTTCACTTGCATGAGATGGTCCCACCAAATTGAAGCTCTTCCATTTAGATTGTAAATGGAAATTCTAGCATTTTTATTGCTTCAATAATCATGTATTCTAAAATGCTTTTTCATACCAAGAATCCATGCCTCTTACTCTTGGGCTATCTTACTCTCTTCGTCAAATGTGGGAGGCCTTTCCTTTTTAAATTCTCCTTGTGGAATCCTTTTGAATTTTCTTCTTCCTTCAAACTTGCTAGAATTATGCTTTGGGATACCTCGATAAACTTTGGAGTCACATGAATTGCTATAAGAATATATTGATGAGGTTGTCCTACTATTTTTACTCATAGAACTCTTTCTTGGTCTTGGAGTCCTCTTCCTAGAGCGACCTCTAGAAAAACTATCTTCGTTTCTTCCTTCTTGGCCCACATTTCTTGGGTTGGACCGAAGTTTTACCTTTGTTCATGTCAATTAGACTCTTCAAAATAGAAGCATTGATTTGGTTTTGTTCTTATTGATCCTTCATAAATATTTCATTGAAACTTATCATGGTTTCAACCAAATTTTGAGGATTGATTTTCTCTCTTCTTTCATTTGATTTCGTCTCAGTGTTTTCCTCTTGTGTATTTTCTTCTAAGACATATTCATCATGTTCATAAATATTTCATTGAAGGCTTATCATGGTTTCAACCAAATTTTGAGGAGTGATTTTCTCTCTTCTTTCATTGGATTTTGTCTCAATGTTTTCCTCTTGTGTATTTTCTTCTAAGACATATTCATCATTTTCGTAAGGGTCTTCAACATCATTCATGTTCACCATTTTCTTTGGAAACCCTTTCCCTCTGTTACAACTATTCAAAGCTTAACAACTGCAAACATTGTGCATCATTGATATATTTATTAGACATATTAGGAATGAATGTAAAAACATAAAACAATATGATTTAATAGAATTATAATCATGGAATTATTCATAGGTTTATAATTCGTTCCTTTCTTTTCACCCAATTATGCAATTCTGGAAACTGCCCTTGATTGACAATTTATTTTTGTTAAAACAAGGTCACTGGCACTTTTTTGTCTTGATCTCTGAAAGATAAATATTCCTCTTTTGGATTCTAATTGTGCACCAGTGTTCCCCTTTGATTAATATTTCCAACACTTATCCTCCTACTCCATCCTGACTTTGGATATAGTCTTTAGATTACTTCAAAAATATCAATTTTGCCTAATTCCGCATGTTTTTCCACGGTTACAATTAGCCTAAGAGGCCAAGTTTGGCTACTTGTAGAAGTAAATATAGAGAGAGCTGTAATAAATTTTTTTTCTACTGGGTGAAGTTACTCCATACAATAATGATCACTCTACATATTGCAGATCTATGATCTGACCTTCTAGTCATCTACTATAAAATTTACGGGTTTGACTACTTTTGACTTTTGCACTTTTTCACAAATTTCAAAATTTCACCAAAAATTGGCCATCTCCCAAACCAAGCATTTTTTGAAAAAAAAATTCTTGTGGAAAATGTCTATTTTGATGAGTAGATGAAATGTCGAGTTCAAAAATTTCTTGGTTTCAACATCTAGGATCACTTTTACCTCTTTCAAGCTTTTTAGAATCCTCAAAAAGTGCTCCAGAATAATGCTTTTTGGCCTTCTTTAACATCCTAGATTCACACATTTTGGAATTTTGCTCCAAGCTTTCAATTGTAGCTGTGTGCCTGGTCCATGACCATGCCATAACAATTTCATCCCAAATTGAGCTCTTGTTGAGCTTCGGGACACTAATCTTTGAAAGTGATTAATTTGAAATTTAGACCAAATCAAAGAAAAATGGTATCAGGTCTCTCACTATTGCTTCTGTGACATTCCAAAATGGAATCCAAATGCCTCAAGTCTCACCCGATTTGGAGTTGAATTGCTCTTGTTATGATGAAAACAATTTTCGGGCTCTATACTCATTTTTTTCCTCCGACCCCGACATGTTGGTCTTGACTTTTTCCATGCCTTTCCGACTTTTACAATCATAAATCAGAAATTAGAATGCATAATTGATCTAAAATAATTCATTCCCAACTTCCCGACTCTGAATTTTATCTTCCGTATGTCAGAAGTCGAAAATCAAAAGTGTAAAATGGCTCCTCCACAATCCCTTCTTAACCTCTTGATTACGACTACTACCTTCTGTACGTCAAGAGTTGGAAGTTGGAAGCGAAAATAGATTATCCATGAAACCTTCCTGATCTCCCAACTTTGAATATTACCTTTCGTACGTCGGGAGTTAGAAGTCAACAATACCAATCAACACCTAAATAGGACTACCTTGACTTCTCGGCTCTGACTACTACCTTCTGTACACCGAGAGTTGGAAGTCACAACTCCAACACTACGCTACTACGCAGTCCTGGTCCTAAATTTCGTCGTTGGCACCCCGATGTCATCACTTCGGCATCGACACCTAGGATCTATTCAAATAGTAATAATACTTCTAGACCTTCTGATTCCAATGTCGGAAGTTAGAAGTCAACAATATACCCATATTACTACCAACTTCTTATGTCGATATATTTCATGTCCAAAGTCCATTTTTTACAAAATGGGTATCTCTGGAAAGATCTTGGCGATCTCTATGAAATGCTATGATCCTTTGCAACATAAAACGTTTGGTGATACTTTTGTAAATATATTCAAATTTATAAGAATTTTATACTATTTTAAGAAATATAAGTTCTTCTTCTTTCTAATCATTTTGATCTTTTGATTCAAAATCATCATGACATTTTTGTTTAGTGCCTATATGCTATTGGGAGACATCTTTACACCCGTGTTAACAATGGCATGAAGGTCCTATCTCTATGGTTGACCTTGTTATTCCTTGTAATGATGAATGCCTAGTCTTATCTATACATCCTTGCAATTTTTTTATACTTCTTTTCTCCAATTACTTGCCCTCACTTGTAAAAACATAAATTAATTTTGCAAAGAGTTTATAGTGGAATGTCTCCCAAAAATTTGGATCCCTAGCACAATGAGGAAGTTAGAAACAACCACTAACTCGTGACCAACATCTAATTTCTAACAATACATAAACTACATCAGGATTGGACTAGGCTTACAAAGTACCAAATTTAGTTATAACACACACGCACACACATGCATACATATATATACATAAACATATACGTACACACACACACACGCACACATTGAAACAAGACATTTACATCATCATTGATAACCAAAATAGTGTCATAATAGATACAAAACATCTAACATAAAAATATTGGATTAGGGTCTCTCAAAATATACATTAATAGTAGCATGTGTATCCATAAAGACAATGTTTGTTACATTGAGCAGACACAACAATAATATTGAGTGATTGTAAAGAAATTTATAGAATCCCTAAGGATAGTCCTCTACCTTGAGAGCCATGTGCATAACTATCATCATTGACACACAAAAAATACCATGATCACAATACTAGTAAGATCACTTATAAGCTAAGCCTTGAGAGTATTTATAGTCGCAATGCCAACAATCATTTCAATTACCAAAGTTACATCTTTAACTACATGCAAGCATCAAACATTCACTTCATAGTTGATTTAATTGGTGGGTTGGGCAATACTTTTTTCATAAAAGAAACAGTAACTTGATTTTCTTTGGAATCAAAGATAACTTTACTCAATAGAAACTAGTAGTGAACTAGTATACAACTCCCCAAAAGACCCTTCTATTCACTACAAAGACAATAGTCTACATAATTTGCTTCTTGTCCAGCTTTGTAAAATTACAGACTTCCATAGACCTCACTACAACATCAAACATAGAAAACTAGAATGACCAACAATCTACTCTATTTCACGACCAATGAAACAAAATTATAGTCCTCCAAAAACAACACTTCATCATCAATAAATAGAAATTACTAGATACGTGTCACAACAAGTAAAATTAGCAACTTAGTAAGCCTTGATGGAACCCCTAGACACCACAACGGATTCCAAAAATTCCTCAAAAAACAAAAGACCCTCCTCATTGCACATTGCCCTTTTAGACAATCTATCAAAGAACACATTAAATTGTCTAAATACATGCTTGAATGTAATACAACCGAAAGAAGATTGAAGATCTCTAACTCTAGCATGCTAATGCTCCAATATTGCAACCTGTAGGGAAGATTTAGTAGCATCCCAATCAATGATGATGCTTAAGTCCCCACAATTTGGAGTGACATACAAATTTTGTTTGAAGCAAAGAACAAAAATCACCATAATGCCAATAACTTTGCTATGGTGTTACTTTTAGGACCACAACCCATCCATAAATGAAAGCATTGTCTATTGTTGACTTTCAAAACCATGCCACTGGTACACAAACTTCTCTAAGAAAACCATAAAAAATCAATTAAAAATCTTCTTAAAAAAATGAAATTATCAATAATCTAAACTTCCTTAGCAGGCACAAAAAAAATCTTTAAAAAAATGAAATGATCAATAATCTAAACTTCTTTAGCACAAACACACAGGAAAATCTTGAAAAAATAAATTATTATCAATAATTTAGACTTCTTTAGTTTGATCTCCTTGTAGAACTCTTTTTTTCTAGAAGAATATATTAGTTCCTTGTTATTTCATTGAAATCAAAGGTAACTTGTTACATCATGAGCAATAGCTATGCACATGGCAAAAAACAACTTGTGTTACATCATCAACAAACAACTACAGGAGAGCGTCTTCATGGTCTAATACTGGGGAACTCTACTATGCGTGTCTCAAGAGATTTGTGAATCTTACCTACATCAACTCTGAAATGATCATCATCCAGATAGTACAAATCATGCACTTAATAGCATATCCAAAGAAGCAGCACTAGAATAAGTTCAGTATTATGAGGGAATCTTCCACCTCAACCATCCCAAGGATGCAGTAATAATGCCGAGCACAAAAAGGGTTAAAAAGGCATAAAATGTCAGATGCTCAGAGCTAAAAAAAATTGAAAGGAGCCATGATCAGAGCATTCACCTTCAATGAATTCAGAGAACTGTAAAAGGCCTGAGGCCATGGTTAAAGCTCCTTTGGATAAGCCATCAGCCATTTCATTGAATTCTCTGTAAATATGAATAGCATCGAGCTAGATGAAGTAGGATTCCAGATCTCGAATGTTTTGACACCAACCTTCTAATGCAAGGGAGGAGAGAGGTGATCTTCTGTTGAACCAGTTGATAATAACTGAGGAGTCTCCATGAATGTGAAGGGTAGGTAAACCATAAGATCTTGCCATGTATAAAAGCGTCCACAATAGAAGAAGTTATGATCTTATATTTGTACTATCCTGCAACCATTTTCATACAAATATAAACCAATATAAACCAAGTATTTTAGAACTAAAAATATATATTTTGGAGAGATTCTTACCAAAAGAGAAAAACGAAAATTTCAAATTTTCCCAACACCCCCACTACTAATTAGGGTTACATAACATATACCTTGAAACGTTTTTGACACCAATAGCACGCACAAGTTTGGTCGCAGCTAAAATATATAATTATTTTCTAAACGTTGAATACAGAGAAAAAGGGGCATTCCGAGAATTGAACTCGGGACCTCTTGCACCCTAAGCAAGAATCATACCACTAGACCAAATGCCCGCTTATAATGTTATAGGATCTATAAGGTGTATTGTCTTAAACACTTTTTTGGCATTTTGAAAAAACAGCAACGATTACGATGAAAATAGTAGAACGAATACCTCAATCCAGATCAGAACGTTAGTTTGTTCCAGATTATCAAATTTCGTATGCCTTCATTCACGATCCAATGGAAAACATATTTATAGATTAAACAATCAATTTTAATAACAAGGTGGACGTGCCGGAGTGGTTATCGGGCATGACTAGAAATCATGTGGGCTTTGCCCGCGCAGGTTCGAATCCTGCCGTCCACGTTATCTGTCAATAGATTTCCAGATATTTACATTATCAGAATTGTTCCAATTTTTTCTTAAAATAGGAACCCGGAACGGTAAACTGCACCAGGTATTTTTTCGGTAAAATAGGAACTCGCTATGGTAAACTGCACTAAGCTGGCACGATATTTGTTGCAAAACTGCACCAACATTATGAAAAACAACGATCAAGTCTTTATATATATTACAAACAATTAAAAATATCAACACATTATTATTATTATTAATAGTATGGAGTATATGCAAATAAAATGAATATTAACATTATGAAAAACAACGATCAAGTCTTTATATATATTATAAACAATTAAAAATATCAACACATTATTATTATTATTAATAGTATGGAGTATATGCAAATAAAATGAATATGGAGACTAAAAATCAAATATTTCTATTTTTTTAAATTTCTTCTTATATATAACTTCGTATTTTCAATCCATAAACATATGTGAAACATTCATTAATCAATAATAGTTTAAGAAAAAACAAACTTGTGATAAATAAGTGGATATAAATAGAGAGGAAAACAATTATTCTTCTCGATCGTGTGTTATTCTTCTCAATCGTGTGCTAGAACTATATATTTATATTTAAATCCAAAAATTAATAGGTACTTTGGATACTTCTTAACAAAACTTTTCAACAAATCCTACATCACAACTCCAAACCCTCCCACCACCTCAAATGAGTAGATACCTTTAGGCTTCACTATGTGAGTCCACTTCTACTCGGATATCCGATCATATTTATGAGTGGAGATGACAATGTAGGTTAATCAAATCTCCTATTCTCAATCAATTATTGGCTGATTGGTTCACTAAATTTATACTTTCACCTATTGCTAGAGATGTCGCTATGGGAGGTGTGGTAACTGAAGAGAAAACTATTAGTCGTGCGCAGTACCTAGACTTGGTTTATTCCTAGTCTGGAACTTTGTATGATTTATTTCTGAATGCTCCTCGCCCTACCTCAGATTCTTTGATACCTTCTACAGAGTCACCTGCCGATGGCATTGTCGGTTCTTTCCAAACATAGTCTGTTGGTAAATCAACAAAAAAGCAAAGTCTTTCGACTTCACAAGGTAAGTAGACTATTTCTAATCCCAAGGCTACTTCCACTCCTATTGTTTCCATTGAAGTTAATGAAGTACAATCTTTAGAATCTTCGGGAACTAAGAAAAAGGGTAAAGGAAAAACCAAGAAACCTGTGAATTAGCAAGAGGATACCAAAACACAAACTGTAGATATTGAATCAAAACCAAAGAGAAAGAATAAGTTCCCTTGCCTCAAATGTGGAGGTGATCACTTTACAAAAGAATGTTCTCGTCATAAAGAGGTTAATAAATGTATGAAGAATACTCCCACTCAGGCGGTCCTAATTGATTCTTTCCCTATTCAACAAAAATTGATTGATCATCAATCCTTGCATGGGCCTTCCTCTTCTTCCATTGAAGAAGTCAATATGATGCCTAGTGAAATGGTTCATATAACAACTCGATCACAGAGCTATTATGCACCCCCAAAGAAAAAGAGTAATGCCATTTCTATTGATAAATCTTCCCCTTCCACTCCTCCCGCGAATGGTATTCAAATTTAAAAACCAGTTTCTAACACAGTTTTACGTCCACATAAGAGTACTATTCGAAAGTCAGTGTTTAATCCTAATGCACATGCTACCCAATATTATAATGTTGTTGAAGATTTGGTTCAAGCACCATGAGCTATGTCAACTCTCAAAGTACTCCAACCTTGTCCAACGCAAAGAAACTTTTTGTTGCCAGTGCTTGGAGCTATGGATCTGGAAAATTCCAATGTCATCACTTTTAAACTAGAATATTTTAAGTCGAAGATTTATCACCAATTTGGTTTTCAAATATCTATGAAAGTTAATGGGAAAAAGATCCATCGTACAGTTTTGGAAGAAGGTGCCTCTACTTTGGTCATGTCTCTATCTTGTTGGCGAGCCATTGGTTCTCCCAAGATTAACCATTCACCAACTACATTGAAGGGCTTTGATGATCGTGGATTCCAACCTTATGGATTGTTATCATCCTTGTAAGTAGAATTAGGGGGGGATTTATCTCAATTTATATTGATGTTGTTGATGCACCTTTAGATTATAATCTTCTATTGGGAATAAATTGGTTCTATGTTATGCACGTAGTTGAATCCTCTATTTTTCGTGTAGTTCAGTTTCCATACCAAGAGAAGATTATCACCATCGGTCAACTACATTTTTTCTCTCTTGACATCAACTCCAACTCTGCGAATAATGTTCTACTTTTAGGGTTTGCTGTTACACAATATCAAAACATAAGGGTAGGACTTCTCAAAGATCCTTCACTCATGGGAGTCTTTCCTCCTTCTTTGCAGGTTGTGTCTGTTAACATTATATCTACAAGTCATACCAATTGATGATTCACCTATTCTTAAGCCCGTCTAAAGGAATTTATCAAACCATCCAATCCATGTCTAATGATTGTAGTATTAATGATCACCTACTAGTAGCATTAGACCCATACCATCTACCATATTGGTCAGATTATCCCCATCTGTATTTGGAATATCTTTTACAACCCCTTCCATTAGATGAATCTATCATGGAAATTATGTCTTTAGATGAATTTCCTTGGAAATATTCTCATCATCGATCTTCTTTTCTTCCCCATTACGAATTGGTAGAAGTTGATTTTGAGTCATTGGTTTCATCTGATATTGTTGTTTCTACGCAATCAACTATACTCATCCACAATGTTGATCCTGAAGGTAATTTGAGTAACATTACTAATACTATTCTAGTCGACATATCAGTGAAACCTAATATTGGTGAACACATCCATTTTGGCCAAAATTGTTCTCCGTTAGAGATTGAAACTTATACGATCCTTTTCAAGGAATTTCGTGATGTTTTCCAATGGAGCTACGAAGAAATGTTAGGGATTGATCCTTCGATTGTTGTTCATGAGATTAAAAAATACCCTGATGCCAAGCCAGTCTGACAAAAAATTCATCAAATACATCCATGAAAAGTTGTGGTCATTAAGGAAGAGATTGAAAAACTTCTTAGAGTTGGGTAATTTTATCTTGTACCTTTCACAGAATGGGTTTTCAATATTGTTCCAGTTACTAAAAGGCAGGGTACAATTAGGGTTTGTATCGATTTTTGTGATCGTAATCGATCTTATCCAAAATACAACTATCCCACTCCATACATCGATCAAATCATTGATAATTGTGCCAGAAGTGTCATCTTTTCTTTTATGGATGATTTTTTTTTGCTATAATTAGATCAAGATACTACCTTCTGATCAACATAAAATGACTTTTATATGCACATGGGGAACTGCGACTTATCGAGAATTACATTTTGGTCTAAAAACGTTGGAGCTACATTTCAATGTGCCATGTCTTAAGATTTCCATGATATCAAACATATAGTGGAACCCTATCTTGACGATTTTCCTGCCTATTTGCAGCGTTGAGAATACCATGCTGACCATTTGAAAGCTATTTTTCTTAGATGTTGCCACTATAATATTTGTTTGAATCCTCATAAATGTGTTTTTTGTGTTGAGACTTGACGACTACTTGGATTCATTGTTTCTAAAGATGGCATTCGAAATGATCCTTTAAAGATATAAGCTATTTTGGCCTTATCGCCACCAACCAACATTACTGAACTTTAAAGTTTGCAAGGGAAGGCAAACTTCTTGCACCATTTTGTACATAATTATGCCAAGAAAACACACGGTTTTATGTGATTACTTAAGAAAGGCATACCTTTTGTTTGGGATGACCTTGCATAACATGCCTTCGATAATCTCAAACATGTCATTATGCATGCACCAATGTTGCAACTTTCTTGTTATACTAAGTATTATTCCTTGTATGGGGTTGGATCCATTACTACTATCGACATGGTATTAGTATGTAACACCCCGATTTTGAACCCATTTGCATTAAATGTATATGATGCATATATTGTATTTAATCATGGTGTGGAGATAAATGTAATGTCCCCATTCAAATAATTGCATAGCGGAAAAATTC
Organism: Pseudotsuga menziesii; assembly: GCA_001517045.1. Classification (NCBI taxonomy): domain Eukaryota; kingdom Viridiplantae; phylum Streptophyta; class Pinopsida; order Pinales; family Pinaceae; genus Pseudotsuga; species Pseudotsuga menziesii. The sequence continues at coordinate 709,483 of LPNX010127162.1, forward strand.
CATCAATCCTACTAGTTCCCTAGGTTGGGTGGAAACATTGGGAAGTTGATAAGGGAGCTAATAAATGGTGTTTAGACATTAGAAGGAATAAATTTTTATTTAATGGAGTTAATTAAATGAATGCAAGTGAAAAATGAAATGGCTATGGAGAATAGAGACACATGGAGACTGTGGGGCCCACTCAAGCTAGAATTTATATGTTAAATAGCATCCTCCTCTTGTAATTTTGAATCTATGGGAAGCCTAATGTTTTGGGATGGATTATGAGGTTAATATACTTGTCCATATACTTCATAGGTCGAATTTGGGATGAATTGTAACTTACATGGGAGAGGAAGAGCCAAATGGGAGTTTCATGGACACTTGGCTAGATTCCCCTTACATTTATGACATATATGACACCAATGATGGAGATTCTATGATAGTTATGACACAAGTCAGATCTGAAGGCTGACATACTAACATGTCAGGCCTGAATAGAGCATCTTGGAGGTCGAATTTGGGAGTTGGAGAAGGCCAAGATGCTCCTACTCAAATTTGGGAGAAGAGAGAGGCCACATGGCATAGCATGAGAAGCCACACCAATTCGAATTGGATTTGGTTTATGGATGGATTTGGAACCTTAGAATACCAATAATGTTTATAAAATACAGTTATCATCCATGAGAAGAATTTTTTTTTTATCATTTGTGAAATTTTCTATTGTGAAGAAAGAGAGCTAGTGGATGACTAGTTCATGCCTTAGCCAATTTCGAGGGTGAGAGATTCCCATCCTAGCTCGTGTTTGGAGAGGACACTCAGGTCTTTCATGGAGATTTAATGGAGTCTTATTTGTAGGTGTAAGCTATAGGAAATCATGTGGATTCTTCTATTGCAACACTTTCTTTCAACTATTTCTAGTTTTCACACCATTGTCATGCCAATGGAGGGATTACGCTTTGGGTGAGCTATTGATATATTTGGGGAAGATTATAATGCCCATTATATTATGTTATGATGTATATCCTCTGTATTTCACATTCAGAATACTCTCAGGTTGAAATACCCAAAAGAATTCATGTAAAAATGTTGACCAATGAAGAAATAGTGTCATTTCCCCACTATCTTGTTGTGAACCATAGTAATGTTGATGATTTAGAATTGGGAGAGCCTTTAATTTTCCATTTATGATTGAAATCAGTTCAATATTCTCTGTTATTCATTCTCAGAAAGTTTCGAGTCAAAATTCCTAAGAGTTGTATGTCAAAATGACTTTTAATGAGCAAACAATGACCATTTCCACTCTATTTTGATATATGGCATGGTAATGATTATTATTTCAAATGGAGGAATTTATATATGATAAATTTATGATGGATGGAATTTAATTAATGTGTATTTCAAGTCTCATGTTCAGTACTTAAGCATTGGAAGCCATTTTACTCATTTTTATTGCATTGGGAGAAGATTTGGTGCATTTTCCCCAAGGGTCGAAATTGTGACTTGGGATTTGTTTTGGAAAGAGTCATAACAGCCTGTATAAACTGAACCATGATTCATATGAGACTTTAAAAAATTCCCTTACACATACCTAGCCTCTGTTAATAAATTCAAGTGACTTTGGAATCATTTGTGAAGCCATTTCCGGCAATTACTCGGGGGGAATTGGAGCCCCAATTTGCAAGTAAAGACTCCTACTTTGAACAGAACATTAAACAAGTTTGTAGATGTAATTGGGAGGTCACAAAACATACATGAGAATGATATTTAATTTATATTATCATTCATGTACCTTCATAGAAAATTTGGAAGCATTTGGGTCAATTTGGAGGTCTAGACATCAAAATTAGTCAAGAGCCAAAATTGAGAAAAAAATTGGAAAATTGGGCATTTTAAAAAAATTCCAAAAAGGGGACATTACAATAAAGGAAAAATCCCACCATCGATTTAGCTTTTTATGTTTCGGTGATTAAAATCGACGCTAATGGTATTTTGTGCTAGCTAGCACATTATAATTTTTGGACATCATGTAAATATGCAATTTAATTAAAAACCCACAACCAGCTATGTCAATGCAACAATAATGATATGGGGGCATGATTTACTAAGGATAAAGGAGGGGGGATATTCAAACCTTTGGGGCCAATGGGGAAAATCCCAATGTCAAAGGGAGAACCCATCAAACTGTTAACTACCAATTTTGTCTTATGCCCAATCGTTTAATTATTCCATAAATTGGTTGAGTTAGTTATTGCATGGGATGGACAAGTTATGGAAACCCAAATTCGAATTGGAGAAGCCATCAGTTTTTGGGAAACACGATTTTGAATAATGGGGCAAGTTATTGCCCAAAAATGCTGCCCATTCCCTCATGCATCCACGTTTTTTTCTTCCCCACATTTTTGGAGCTCCTGGGCACTCTCATTCACGTTTTTTGCAATTTCCTGTGTTTTTTCCCTATGGCTGGGAAGTTGTTTTGCTAATAGTCAGTGGCTAGGATCTCTGTTGGGAGTTTTTGTAGTTGTTTTCCTCATTACCCAGCTAGGAAAAATGTTTTTGGGTTGCACAATGAGTGGGAGAAGAGACCCATGATTTTTGGGTGTTGTTGAGTTCGTTTTGGCCACGTTAGGGCCATAAATGAATATGGAAATCGAATTGCACAGGCTGAGCTGTTTTACTCAATTGCCATTCCCTATTTTGGCCTCTGTGATGTTTTCCTTCAATCCCAAATTTGTAATTGCTATGTGTATATCTTTGTTTGGTCTCTGAACCAGTTTGGGAGTGGAAATGGGGTTTGAACTAGCTTGATAAAACTAGTGTGAGAAGGAACCTCCCAGATAGATCTAAGTTGCTAGTTTTATTATTTGCACACCCTAAATAGCACTAGAAGGGAAGGCATATCCTACTGGATTGTGTAGCAGAGAAGGGGATGCTTCCTTATGCTGGGTGTGTAGATGTTTAAGAAGTTAGGATAGATCTAGTGTAGGTGTCCATAGCTATGGGGTTGAGCTCACTAGCTTAGCAGTCATCCTTTCTAGCTTGTTTGCGACCTAAGAAACCCAACTCTATTTGGATTGGCTGAATTTTGATATAACTTTGACTATGCATGAGCCTGCTAGTGCTCCCTTATTCCTTGTGGGAATCATGCCCAACTCAGGGGTGGCGGTGTTGTTGAGAGATTGATGAGCACACTGGCCTATGGTTGGGTGGAACGTTGCAGCGACATAGCTGGTTGCGGGACAAGATTCTTCTAAGATAAGTATCTCTTGTCTATTTTATCTCTGCAATTGTATGTGCTTATTGATTAATATGAACATGTTAAATGCTGTGAATGAATGTATTTTTCTTCCGCTGTATATTAATGATTTATGCACCTATGCATGTCTTTACTTCAATGCATTTTATCATGTGTATGTTCATGGGGCTTAGTTTTCTCGGATCGATAGCATTATGGTCGCGCTCCCTCGCTGATAGATGTGAGGGGACGTGACATAGTACAAGCAGACGATAGCGACCAAGAGAATGTGATTTATTATTTGAGTAAGTGTCTTTTTTATTATGAAACTCATTATATGCAGGTTGAGAAGTTAGCTCTAGCTATGGTCATTGCAGTCCAAAAATTTCGCCATTACATTTTTCTTTGCACAACAATTGTTTTCGCAGATTCTAATCCCATGTATTATATTTTAACTAATCAAGTACTAGGTGGAAAGTATTCTTAGTGGATTGTTATCCCATCTAAATTTGACCTTGAATTTTCCAAATGTAGTTCAAAAAAGTCTTTGGTTTTTGCTGAGCTAATGTGTGATCTTCCCCGTATTAATAAGGAATCACAACCCATTAATTCATTCCCCGATGTATCTTTGTTCTTTATTAGTATGTCTGACCCCTCGTATGGAGATATTATTTTGTATCTCCAGACACAACGTTTTTAGTCGATTCTATCTCATGACGAATGTTTGTGTATCCATCACTACATGAAGTATTATCTTATCGTTAATGATACATTGTATCGTTGTGGCATTGATTCCATTTTACAATGATGTTTAGCTAATGATGAAGCTGAGAATGAGTTAATGGTTTACACTCCAGATCGTGTGGTGTTCATCTTTCTGGGATGGAAACGACTCAAAACATATTATGCATTGGTTATTTTGGCCTTCTATCTTTACGATTGTATTTAAGCTATTAAGAAATGTCTGCCTTGTCAATTGTTTCAATAAAAAAAAGCACTCATCCTGCTCCACTGCATCCCATCATTGATGTCGGTTCTTTCGCAAAATGTGGAATTGATTTCATGCATTGTAATCCTACCTCATCCAGGGGGCATGGTTATATTATTCTCACCATTGATTATTTTACTAAATGGGTTGAGGCTATGCCTACATATACCGAAGATGGTAAAACTTTCACCCTATTTCTATTCAATCACATTATTGTTAGGTTTGGGGTTCCTCAAGCCATCATTATTGATCATGGTTTTCATTTTAGGAAGTAGATGATGTGAGAGTTGAGTGCTAAACTAGGCTTTTGTCATGATAATTCAACACCCTACTACCCTTAGGTCAATGTCCAGGTTGAGGCAATCAATAAAATTTTGAAAATTATGTTTTAACGAATGGTAGGGCGTGCTAAATCTAGTTGTCACTTACGATTATTCTTGAGATTATGGGATTATTGAACCACAATAAAAACGTCAATCAGTTTCACACCAATTGAATTGGTATATGGACTAGAAGCTACCCTACCTATCGAATGTGATATCCCTTCTCTGAAACTCACCGTTGAACTCCTACCTAACACCACCATAAAGGAAGAACATTTCTTATACTTGAACACGCTTGATGAAACTCATCGAGATGCAACCATTTCCAACAAGATACATAAAAGACGAATCAAGGCTCAATACAATAGATCCATTCAACCCCGTGTATTTAATGAAGGAGATTTGGTTTTGACCTATGGCCAAAAACATGATAAGTTAGGAGGCAGAAAACTTGAGTCCATGTGGCATGGCCCTTATATTGTGAGTCATTTTTTGGGAAAAAGGGCTTATGAATTGATTGACTAAAAGTGGGATACCTCTAGGTGAGCCTTGAAACGAGATTTAACTCAAAAGGTACTATGCTTAGATAATTTTGCATGTGTACCTTATACATTTTGTTTGTTGAGTGTGTTTTGAACTTTTTTCCTTTTGTACTTTGGACTCATCATAGTTACGACTTCTTATATAGTGTCATACTTGAATGTACAAATGGCCTTATAATCAGGATTTGTGGATGATACTAGTTGACATACCTTGAATCTTGTGTCAGGAACATGGGTACTTTATTCCCTCGCTAGTGATTTAGTAAGCTTAGATGAAAGTTGATTAGGTCCTACAACAAACAATCTCACTGAGTATCATGCGATTATTGGATTATTAACTAACGCTTTTTTAAATTATGTGAGTTGGGTTGTGGTTTACTTAGATTCATAATTTGTTGTTTCTTGGTTAATCTGTATCTACACTATTCGAAATCCCCTACTTCTTCGTTTATTTTGAAGGGTTCGACTTCTTGAAAGGTCTTTTGAGTTTATTAGAAACCAACATATCCCAAGGAAAATGAATACATATGTTGATCCATTAGCCAATTATGTTTTAAATTGTTACATATATCATTCTTAATATGCATTTGATATAAATCACATATGTAAAAATATATAAATAAGCAATTCTTTCATGTACAAACCCATCATAAACACACCATCATTTTGTAAAAAAAGTCATTTTTATAATGAAAATGTTTTACAAAAAAGATACCAAGCAAAAATATGAAGCTCACAACTTTCAATATATTAAGATAACTAAATATGAAGATCATAAGTTGTAAATACAATATTATGACCATACATAACTACTACTCCTAGCTATTCTCGGTGCTCATGGTAACACATGATAGCTTGAACCACCCTATGAAGTAGTTTTCCAAAGCGACTGGAAACCCCAGCTTTGTGGAGTTGGTAAGGCCGAGGAAAGTCATATATAGAGATATATGGGACATACACAGGAAGCCTCTGAAGGTTCTCCTCAATCTCTTGTAGCTCCTCCTATGTCTTGATATTTCAAACTGCTACCTCTCAAACTGCTTCGCGCATCTCAATAGGTGATGACTCTGCTGGTCGTGATGGTCCAATGTCTACAAAATAAAACATGAAGTCTTAGTATAACAAAAAAATTAAATAAACAAAATGAAAAGAACAAAAAGAGAGAATATTTCTTACCTAGTTCTCCCCACTAAGCATCCTCAAGGAGTGGTAGATATAGATCACCTCTGTTAACACAAAAAATGTTCACCTAGGTCTCCATGGTCTAAACCATAGTCATAAATCATATTCCCACCATTATTTCCTTTATTTTTACCTTCACAAGTAAATTCCACCGAATATGGTCCAAACGATTTTTATTCCTTCCCCATAAATGAAGAGAAGTTGAGCATTTATTGTGATTTATCCCCACTCTCTCCAAAAAGGACCAAAAAACCCTAAAAATGAGAATGGGTCAAAAACCATAGATAAATACCGTGCACAATAAAATACCATGGGTCATTACCATGGATCCAAAAACCTTGGACCATCCTATAAATACATTGTGAAGGTCTCACCCAAAACACTTTTAGTCACACTTTTTGGCCATTCCATAAACATTCCTATATGAAATGTCATTACTTTTCGCCATTATCCCTATATTTTTCCATATCATTTCCCATGGTGTATGTTGAGCTTGATCCATACCCATTTGGATCCATTCCCCTTATTTGAAAACCACTAGTGGAGTAGACTTGTGACCCAAACCGTGGAGCTACGGGACCATTTCCTCAGATGCCTACAGTGGCACAACTTCAAAATAAATGTATTTTTTGTTCTTGTTTTGAATTAGTTAGTAGAATATATTTACAAAATAAAAAATATTTTTATTATTTCCATCATTTATTGTTGTTAGTAAAAGTTGAGTAATCATTTGCACCATCGACCTCTAACCTATGATCAAGACGATCTAGGGTAGGTGCTTTTGTAGGTAGTAGGGGAAAAATCCCCACTATAGTTTTGGCAACTCCACTTGGTCAATTCTCTCGAATCTTTGTTTTTACAGGTGCATCTACTAGTTTTTTCTTCTTGGGTACCTTTAGCCGTCACATATTTGACCCCCTCGCGGCAGATCCAAACTAGTCTTGCCTCAGTTCTTGCCCCCCGACCCAAGTTGACAACCTTTAAAAAAGAATTAGTTTCGATCGGATCACACTTATTTAGGAGAAAGTTGTGACCCAGTCACACCATTTTTCTCAATAAGCGTGATCTAAGTCACATTTTCCCCCAATAAGTGCGAGTTGGACCAAAAATCAAGATTGTGTTTGTACCAGCTCTTGGAGCGACCCTGGTCGCTACTGTGACCCAGTTTTGTGTGACCTCTAGTGCATAAACCCCTATTTTGTGCGACCTGATTCTTTCGACTATTTTTTTGCCCCAATCATGACTGTTTCATAGTTTTGTGCGACCCCAACCGCACATGTTCCATCCACAGGTGCAACCTAGATTTTTTCAATCCTTTTTAGTGTTTGAGATCCTTGTTCCAAAATCCTTGTCTGTGTTTTACCCCTTCCCGACCTATTTCTGTCTAGATTTGATCCATTACAGCCCCTTGGTTTGTTTTTTGGTCCTCTTTTCCTTGTATATGATCCCCTTGAGTCGAGCTTCGTAGTTGAGACCCCCTGTGTGTTTCCTACAACTCGATCAGTTCCTTATGTGTTCATTTACTACTATTTATTTTATGTTCTGGAAGAATTAGTTGTGATTTTGCATGATATTTACTGCCATTTACTATTATTTATCTGCATTTTTGCGTCTCAGTTGTTAGATCGCTAGGGTTTATACACATCACTTGAACACATATCACACCGTAAAGAAAAGCACTTGGTTCATGACCCTAAGCTAGCCTAAAAAAATAACTTAACACAACCAACATTGTAACCTCATTTGAGGACCAAAACAATCTTGTAGCTAAGTTAGGGCATTGGGGATAGGAATCCAAGGAACACCCCTCTTTCACTACCATTTGAGACATAGTCATTTTCCATTAGGGGACCAAAATCCTCTTGTACTTGTTGACATGGTCATGACCAATCTATCGGAGCCCCCCCGCTTTGCGGGAGTAAGCCACAACGAAGGGGTTTTGGAAGTTAGGGTGGAATACCACAATCCATTCTACATTGAAGGATAACCCTTCTTAGTCCTCCTCATGCATGTAGAAGTATACCGGGTGTCAAGGGCCAAAGGGTTGAAGTGCCAATATACCACTCTAGACGTGTCATGAATGAGGTAGCCTAGTGGCCATTCCATCTAGGGATGTTTTACCTAAGGTCCCTCTTGGCAGTGGGATTCTCTTAGCCTACTGATGTTCTATTTCGTATTGTTTGACTAGGATTTCATCACCCTATAGAGGATATGATTTGTGAGGAGCTTCCATCTTGTAGTTAGGATTTTTCTTGCACTCATAGAAAAAATGACTCACTAACCTATGCCTGATGTAACACGTTGTTGCAGTTCAGTTTTATAGTTTTCTTTTTGACCTGTGAGCCACCATTTGTATGCTCTCCTTATGCACACTCGATTGTAGTTGGTTTTTTGAGCCTGTGTTTGACACTCTTATGCCTACATTCATCATAAAACACACCACCATGTCACCATTTCTCCACCATTCTACTCGCATAGCATTAGAGGACATACTCCTCAGTTTGGTTCCTTGAACCATCACTGTCAGATCCATATTCGACGTCATTCACCACCTTCTGAGCCATATAGAACCTATGATTCTGATTCTGATTCCTATCAATACGAACCTACCTTCTTCACTGCCCCATATATCACCATGGATGGTGCACCTCCTAACCCCTTTCAAGGGGAGATGGTTGATAGTGGGCTTGTGTCCATTCCATCTGTCGTTCCAGGTATCCCTTCCACTGAACCGATAGGTCTTGGTCCTAGCAGCCCCTTTACCACTACACACACTATTGTTGGTTCACTAACCACTAGTGGTGGCCCCACTCCAGCCACCATGGTTCCTACCATACCACCATTCGTGCATGGGGGAAATGGCCCTTCCACTTCCATTCTGGCTATTCCCACCATCCCAGTGACTACTCTTATTGTTGAAAGTCAACCTAAACAATCCCCATTCATCCATGGGAACTACATTGCTGCTGGCACTAGCAACATTTTTGGCCCTTCCCGATCCACTCTTGGTTCTAGTCTACCTTTCATGGCTAGTCTCAACCTACCTAATTTGACACGGTGGACCAATGAACCCATTCGTCATAACCCACTATGGCCTCCTATGCCTACCAAACTCCCCCTAAACATCCTTAAGTTTGAAGGAAAGGCAGGAGAAGAGCCCCAAAACCATATTATGTCATTTCACTTATGGTGTTCATCTAACAACATAGTGGATGATTCTGTTTGATTGCGATTATTCCAGTGCACACTCACAAGTGTTGTGACCAAATGGTACATCGAACTGTGTCATGCCACCTACCCATACTTTTCCTCATTAGCCTAGATGTTTCTCTAGTATTTCTAGTTACCCATTCAATATGATTTGGGTGTAAAAATTCTATTATCCTGTAGATAAAACATAGCTACCCATATCACAGATCATATCCATGAATGGCGATGTTGTCGTAGATTGTGTAAGATCCAGTTAGATGATAGGATTTTCCTATATTGGTTTCTCAAAACCTTACTCTCCCCCATTTCCAAGGACGTTGCATCCGAGTGCCCAAAAACCAAGGAGGAATCCATCCTGAAGGAACATTAATTTGATATCATCTATGCCCAATCGGGTTATCTGTATATCATTATACCCGATGCTCCTAGTGATGGCTCCTCATGTCAAGATATACTGGGGGCATCCCATTATGCTAATGGCGTCATTGGATCTATTACTCAACATTCTCACTTTTACACGGCCTCTCCTTCGATGCCACGCCATTTTGGTAACACCCCTAGTGTTTCCCAACCAGGTTATGCCCCTATTTTTTCATGCGTAATAGCTCAGTGTGGAGCCACACCTTCCTATGTGCCTCATGTTGAAATTCCTCATGTTCATGAACCAAATTGTTCTACACACTCATGTAATGGCCAAACTGTCAGACTTGAAACCCCCCTAGTTTCTCCTGCATATTACCCACCACTTGTGCAACCTACTCCAGCTCTGACCTCGACTCCTCTTGCTCCTACAGGACAGGTCTACACACAGCATAACCTCCCTAATCAACCCACCCATACTAACCAACAAGGGTATGGAAGATGACAATGAGGTAGGAATCAAGGTGACAATGAGCCTCAAGGAGGTTTCCAACAACCAAACCCTTCAAACAATAATGAAGCCAACCCCCCTGCATAGAATCCCCATCCTCCCCCTGGACCTAGGAATAACCCATAGTTGCAGACTAATAATTCATGTGCTGTTTGTAACACTTAAGACCATTACACACATCAGTGTCCTCATATGTACCATGTACGTCATTTACTCCAAACTGATAATCAACGTGACCCCAATGGGGATGCTCTGACTCAACCAAACCCAACACCACCGAGTCCTCCATGTATGGTGCTCCAAAACCCCTTGCCAAATCAAGGAATGGTTGCAACCCAACCCTTGGTCCCATAAACTCCTGCAACCTCTTATGTGGGTCAACCCATTGATCTTGGTGTCCATCACCTCGTGACATTATCATACGATGTCAACCTACAGACTCAACTAAACCAGCATGGCTCCACCATGGAATCCATTAACCCCTTTGCAGAATCCACCTCCACTGCTCCAAACATGTCTTTTCATTTGCGGAGACTCCCCACAGATGGGACTTCCAAAGTCCCACGGTTCCATTTATGTCGCGTCCTGAACAACGCCACTTCCAGAGCTGTGCTCAAATATAGTATAGTCGACGACTAGGCCCCGTCTCCCTTATCCATTTCCGCTCTAGAAGTTCTCAAAAAAATTTCTTCACAACGTAAAGAGTTGTTATCTATGTTAGGTGTTGTCGATCCTTCTAACTCTAGGTTGATCACCTTTGACTTGGATCAAGGAGAACCCTGGATGCCATCATCCGTTTCCTTCCAAATTCTGGTCACTATTCAGATTTTGGTTATTCATCGACGCATAATTGATGAGGGGGCATCCACTTATGTTATTTCAACATTAGTTTGGCAGAAACTTGGATCCCCAACCCTTTAACCTTCTTCCACCTCTCTTTGCACCTATGATGGCCTTGCTGCTCAACCCCAGGGCGTCCTCGATGGGTAATTTTTGTAGTAACATTTGTAAGATATAATATTGTTTCATGAAATTATATTGTGGAAATCATGCTTACCTTAAAATGGATTATCCATACCATTGACAAAATTCATGTTTCAATGGTCAAGAAGATAATTGTGAAGAACCATCGACAATAAGAAGTGATTACTTTATTCAGAACGTAGGAAAAAGAATGCAGTTTAGTGAAAATGGTGGAATTCTTGTTAGTAAAAATGATCCAATCAATGACAATGGTGTAAAACAGTTTTGTATATTATATAAGTTTCCATACTTTAAGCATATAACCATTAGGAATATTGTTGAATTTATGCATACTGAGAAAAACATAGATTTTTCTATTATAGAAACTCTTTTTTGTGCATATGATTCAATGTCATCACGCTTAGACCAAGAAATAAAGATTCGTCGAAATATTTGGGTTGAAAAATATGGTGATGAAAAATATAGGAAACCTATCGCTCCTTATGTGTGGAAAAAGGAACAACGTGCACAATTCTTAATGTTGTTGTCTCAGACTCACTTTCCTACTGGATATGTGAGCAGTAATGTTAGAAGACAAACTGACAATAATGGATTAAAAGGCCTCAATACCTATGACTATCACGTCATGATCAAGGATATTTTACCTATTGCGGTCATATCAAGTTTGGAAAAGGGGCCAATATTGGAAATTATAAGGTTGGGCCTAATATTGAAGAGAATGAGTATGCATGTGTTAGATCCTTCAAACTTTGATAATTTGAGGGGAGAGGTGGTTGAAGTCCTTTGCTTATTGGAATGAGAATTTACACCAACAATATTCAATATTTCTATGCATCTCTTATACATCTAGAACATGAAATAGAGCATTGCGGCCCGATAAGATTGACATGGATGTATCCTATAGAACTATATATGAAGGTACTGAAAATGTTTGTTTGTAATAAGGAAAAACTAGCTGGTAGCATGTGTGAGGGATATTCAATGCAGGAGGCCATATGATTTTGCACAGAATATATGAAGGATTTTAGTAATGTCAATCACGTGTATGGGATGATGATGAAGACGAGAGAATTGCAGGAGAATTATTAGAAGAAAAAATATGTCACCTGAAGCTATCAATTGAGGAAAGAGATGCGATACATGCCTATGTTCTTGAAAACACATCCTCATTTGATTAGTGGCGTAGGTTAAATATTATTTACATGATATTTTATTTATTTAATTTCATATAATAGTTAAATTATTATCATTATTAGTATCTTGTATTTTCATATTCTATGTAGAAAATACAGAGAAGAGATTCAGATAGGGATGCGACAATCTTGACAGCGTGCCCTCAAGGATTTGAATATTGGAGATGGTTCTTTTCCAAAATTTGATGTTTGTATTGTTGATGCAATTTAGTGATGCACAACAGGAAGTTCAGGATTTGACGATCGAGGAAATTGAGCTTTCTTAACCTCCAAATATAATAGCTACTTCTTTGAGTGGGATGTTGGCCTATGGTATTCATTTAAGAGTGGAAGAAAAGGACACAATAAAAGAGAATTGTGATCATATTGTTAGTGTTGAATTTCGTTGCGAAAATGAAAAGAAAATTTATGTTAGATTCATACAGAAAATTATTCAATTTGATTACGGTGACACTAGTCCCATGTTATTAAAATGTAAATGGATCAAACCATCTGCAATACCACACGATGATTATGGATTTGTACGTGCAAATAGATGCCAAATTTTATCAAAGGCTGGTGAGTCATATGTTTCCCCTCTTCAAATCACACAGACATTTCTAATTGATGATCCAACAATCTCAAGATGAACGTATGTCATTCAAGTAGAGTCTCATTCCAAAAGGAAATTCATGAAATATGGTTATATAATGGTCGATGAACAATGTACTAGTTTACAAGAAATAATGGAAAAATAAGATGAAGATGACAATATAGATGTATTTGAAGAAGAAATTTCCATTCCCAATGAAGAGACTGAGATAGAGAATGTAATGCATGGCCAGGAAAATATGTCGTATGAGGACGATGGAAACAATGAAGCAGATGCATACACGAATGATCAGGATTGCGATATTGATGGCATTGAAAATCATGACGATGATGATTTTGTCACCTTAAATTTTTTGGAATAAACTTTCACTATGAAAATTGGATTTTATTGTTATTGGCCATGGGATTAGCCAATTGTTGTACCAAATTATGTACTGAGATTTGTATGGATTTTATAGTTTTGGAAATTGGATTAGACAAAGATTTGTTTTTGGTGCTATGCAATGTTTCAAATATGAATGGCTTTTGTTCTTTTATATCAAATTTTGTTTGAGAAATGATATGAATGAATGTTTTTGAGGTTCAATGTTAACAATTGATGAAAGAATTATTCTTTGACTGTATGCCATCATGATGATCATGGTAAGGAGTTAGTAATCAATATTTAGTTCCCTTACCGAACTGCATCAAAGTTGACCTGTTCACAAACCATCACCAATTCAAGACTAGTTGGTAGTCTAAATAGTGGTCCAAGTACTACATTGTGATGTCAACCTTTTGTTTGACCATGTACTAATGTTGTTTTTTATGATAAATGTTGGACATAAAAGATTATGAAGGACAAGGTGTTGAAATGTAAAAGTGGCCAAAACAACGGTGAAAATTTTGTAGAATATGAGCTTGTTCGTAAATAACCGATCACAAGAAATGAATAATATATGCCATCTCTTGGTTTGGGAAATAAGTAAGTAGTTATTCCTTGTACCTTTACACTTATGTGCATTTTCATTAAAGTTGTTTATAATCTATTTCATGACATAGCCTTGATTCTCATATGATAAATTTTCTTGTTTTATAGGGAAAAGTTGGCTTTTAGAGAAAAAGAGCAGAACCAAAAGGCAGGCAAAGGCACAGTGTTGCCAACTCATGGTTGGAAAAATCAGTAAGTAGTTCAGGAATAAACACCCTTGTAACCTAGGGTTTGGAGTTACCAACGTACTTCTAAAACTTGCAGACAATCAGCTTTAAAGTACAGAAAAGGAATAGGAAGAAATGTTGAACTCACTCGATTAACGACAGTTGATCCAAGCTTTCTCTTCTCCCGCTCTGCTTCTCTCCAAAGCTTTCAAGGATGCACCTCTTTCACCTGTAAAGAGCAAATTCTCTAAGTACAATCTTATACATGTATATATGACAAGTTAGATGAACAATATATAGAGTTCTTAATCAAAAATATTCATCAAACCATGATACATGAAAGAGACTCAACACAAAGTTGGAAGAAGAATTCTCTTTATTAACAATAGTGAATGAGATAAGTGTACAACCCAACATCTGAAACAAGGACTCCTCTGCAACCAAAGGATTCTGAGTTTTGCTGCTCCAAAGACTTCTAAAGATATACCACCAGCATAACTTTGCTCTCCAAGATTGATTGATTAATGCCCTCCCCAAGGCCTCTATTTATACTTTGGGAAATAGACCAGTTTCGAAGGTTGAGGAGGTTGAGAAAGTTGAGATAGTTAATGATTAGGGATCAAAAAATCTCCATTAATCGTGTTTTATTATTTTTAATGTCGAATGGATGTGTACACGACTATTGATATTGGCAACCGACGTATGACACACGGGTTGCTATAAGGGAAACTTCCGTACAGATCTGTACATGGGTTGCAATGAAGATACTCACGTACAGTACGTGGGATGCTGTGGAGATAGTCACGTATGTATGCAAGTTGCTATGGAGATAGTCTCGTACGACAATCAACATATAGAAAGGTAAAATGGCAAGCTGGTTGGATAGTGAATGCATCTCATGTCATGCCCATCTATAATGTTTATGCAACCTTCAATCCATAAGTGTTTTTTTGTGTACCAACATATGAAGTGCCGATACTCGGATGGAGAAGTGCCATTTGTGTTGATAACAGATGCCCCCTAGTGTGTGAGGTCAGAGGGAAGCGATGGCCCAAATACATTATAATCATTATCTTTGGAGAACTCAGAAATCCAATGGAGCAGAGGTAGTACCTGAAACAAATACATAATAATGTCATATACAAATTCATATATGAGGATGCTGTGTTCAATATACTGGAACACTGGCTCCTTTACAAAGTTTGAGTACATCATATAATACGGGTACAAGAACATGTATATTACAAAGGTGGATCGAAGCCACAATATACAATAATGATGAGTCTGCAAAGATCTGGAAGCTGTGTAAATAGGTACAACATATTCTTGTGCAACTTAGTCCATAGATAGGAAACTAAGGTCTTCATAAACAATCCCAAAGAACTAATATAATCCAAGACATGTGAATAGATGTAGGTTGAAGTTGAACATGGAGTGGATTCAACATATTTTCAGTCAATAGGTGATAATCGACAACTGAAGCAAAGGAATTCACCAATAATGAAAGTGAATCCTAAGGTATGATCATCAAAACTCTAGGTCTTCGTCGTCAGGAAGTGTTGATGCAGAACCATACTGTGATAAGGAAGTAAATAGATCCTCCAACGGATCACAAGAGTGACTAGGAATTGGGTAACGGAAGGGAGACACAAGTGATAACAGATATGACAATGATGGGATTAGGATATAGATCAGACATTGAGTTAAATCCTTGAACAATGAGCACGACACAGAGATGACCCAAGGAAACTTTTAACTTTATAGATAGAACAACTAGACTTATCTATCATGTAGGAGACATGATTAGATTCCCTAGGTAGATCTAACAAGAGGAGGAGTAGTAAACTCAAAGTAATAGCTGAATTGAAAGTGAACACTGAGACATGGGTATCGAAAAGACAAAGAGTGCTATGTTCAAGGATGACATGCTACCATTAATTGAAAACCAAAAGAAAAATTCTTCCTTACCTTTCCTGTTAAATTTTAACGAGTCTAGGAATGTCAACTCGAGATTCTCTTCATTTTTTAACAAGCTTGAAGAGAAGAGGTAATATTGCTTGATAGTGTCACTGATTCGTGGATTTAATGAGCCCGAACTAGTACATGCTCAGATGGTGTTTTCACATTTAGAGAGTCTGAAAACTCCAAAGAAGACTCCAGGGGGGTCCTTTTTCATCCAATTTAGTGTCCTAAGGCCGGAAAAGTATAAAACATACCACAGAAGAACTCTCTTAACTTCCGTAGAAGAAAAGGTGAACCTTTTTCATACTTAGTCAGGGAGGTCCGAAAAAGGTTAAATTACCACCTACCCAACACTCCTTCGAGAGCAGCATATAGCTTGAGTTTTACGAGTGTGAAGGAAATCAAGATCACTCGGAAAGATCCATTTGAGTGCGAGAAATGGGGCTTACAACAATAAACTCGACACCTTGTTCTTAGTGTTTAACGAGCATGACAAAGACATAAAATACACTCGAAATCTTTTTCATGTTTAGGTCCAGAGCACGAAAATGAGAAAACTAAGCTCATATCAGGTGTTCTTTTCCATAAATTTTGTCCCTTAGGTCCGAAAAAGTGATAAACCTATGCCTGAGAATACTCTTCTCAATTCCGTAGAAAAGAGAGTGATCCTTTCTCATATTATTCTGCATGGTCCAAGAAAGAGATAGCCTACCACCAATGCAGATGCCCATTCACCTATTCTTAATGAGATTGAACAGACAAGTTAACTCGGCAGTCAAGTCTATTTTAAGGAGTTAGACCTGGGCCTAAAGAAACTCCATAAGGGCGGGGAGTCCTATAAAAGGATAGCTTGTAAAAAGAGACAAAAAATGAGGCTCCATTTGGCATGAAAATTAGCTAAGAGGATTCCCTTGTACCTAAGACAGTTGTAGCATGAGTATCGAAAGACAACATAGGTTCTAAATGAGGATAGTCATGAGAGGAAGGACCTATCCACGGAAGAACAATGGTAAAGACAAGGAGCTAATGGCTAAAAAATACCATAGTCTGTGGTTAAAATGTTGATTGCTAAGTTTAAGATGAAGTATAGATGAAAAATGCATGTGAAACGACGAAAAACCATCCTATATGAGAAAAAAACACCTTAGAACGATGATAAACCTGTTACAGGGAAAAAAAGATATGGTATTAGTTGAATGAATTATGAACTATACGAAAAAACCCACTTGAGAAATATAATTTCTACAAATAGTTCAAAAACATAAATAAAACTCACCATTTTGAATATTAGCCATAAAAGACAAGTTTTCACCTCTACCTTTAGTTGATCGGCGTGGACAATTCGGTGGACCAAATCCAATTCTGCAAGTGTCAGGTAAGACTACACCCCAAGCTCTTCGATTTGATCCTAGCAAATTTCAAAATTGAGTCCAAATTTTATATTTTTGAGCGCCCTTAAGCAAGGAACGCTGTGTACGCGGGTTCGCTATAGTGAAACTCATGTACACGCATTCTGTACGCGAGTTTTTCGAAGGACAGTCACGTACAGTACGTGACATGCCTAACTAGACAGTCGCGTACGCTGCGTGAAGGGGAAAAGAAATATGTAGGGTCAAAATTTTGAATTTTTATATGAAACTAAAGGTTTGCAATGCTTGTTTTACTAGGTTTGAAGATGGTGCTTGAGTGGAGGGAGCATGAGCATGAAGATATGGATCAAGAAGCACTCCAGGATGCCCCCACTATGAATTTTTTACGTTCAAGTGGATTGTTAAATTTTTTTTGTACATCACCTATGCAGGCCCATGTCCACCTTCTAGAGTTCATGATAAATTACCGGGATCATGATTTGGGCATGTTTGACCTTCAAGGGGAATCCTTGTTGATTACTTCAGAGGATATCTACTTCATTACCAGTCTATCATGACGAGGATCTCTAGTTAAATTGGAGGGCACCGGCAGAGGCGGTGACCCTCTGAGTGTCCAAAACTACATTGACATATACTGCGCACCAGGTACCCAAAAGAGAGGGAGTTGCATCCCTATTGTACACATACGTAATCTTCCTCTACAGGTATTGACAAGTACCATAGTGAGGGTTGTGGGATCATCTTCTCTTCATCTTGCTACACGAAACTAGATGAGGTTAGTAATGGATTGCATGCAGGGGGCCTTATATGATTGGTGCTTAGGAGTTATCCCGATTTTGAGAAAACAACTCTCTAACTGCAAGAGAGGAAGGAGGAAGAACTTTGGAGATTCTAGCATACTAGTAGCCTTCTTCGAGGGAGAGTGCTAGGATTGAGCCCTGCAGTACCCTACCAGTTCGTTCTCCTCGTTAGTATAGGCTGAGTAGATGGGGAGATATCTTCCTCCGCCAGGGAGGAGGTGGTTCAGTGCAGAGTGTATATGATGATGACTTCTACTTTTGGTGGGAGCGACAGTTTCCAGCACTGGAGCAGTTTCCATCTACTGGGATGCATTTCCGTGGTGATCCAGACCTCGTTCTCCCTCCAGGAGGAGCATGGGGAGAGTTAGGTAATTTTTTATTTTCAAATTTTAAAATTTTTATGAATTTTAAATATAGAGATATATACATATGTATAAGAGTTATAATACTATAAACATGTCAAAATGCAGATATTGGACCAGTCCACCCTAAAGGGCATCCACGCATGTATATGTGTCTTTTCTTAGGAGAAGACCAGGGGCTGATTAGGGTTCTTGAGGGGAAGCTGGCTAGGCTTACCCAGAGAGTACCCACCTTATGGATTGAGCACATCCCAGCCATCATGTAGGAGTTTTTGGTTGGTGTACCACCTGTTTGGATACGCCTTTTGAGGCGGGTAGCCAGAGCAGTTTTGGTATACATAGATGCTGTTGAGGCTGCTGAAGTTGAGGAGGCTGAAGAAGCCAGAGTACAGGGAGACCGGGGGGACCAGGGTGGTCTAGTTTAGATCTAGGGAATTTGATGGACTATGATCCATATTTTGTATATTTTTTGTATGTTATACAGTTATGATTGGATCTGAGGATCAGAGACTCAACCTATCTATAGATAGATATTCACATATATATATATATATTTTGTCGGTTTATTAAATTTTTTTTTTTATGTGTATGTTGTATATTTTTATAAAAAATGTGTTAAATTCCAATCCAATATGTAATTAGCGTATGCATCAGTTAATGAATTTTGATTCCTTGGAATATGATTGAATGTAATGAATTCAAAATTTCTTTCCAATAACCTAACTTGAATAAACTGACGCAGTAGAATAGGGTTCCACACCTGATAAGCTCAATTGAGTTGGGAAACCACCAGCTGAGAGTCTAGTTGGACTTCCAGCTGAGTGATACCACGTGACAAAGCATCCCATAGAAGCTCAATTACAACCCTATACTCAGCGACATTATTAGAAGCAGGACCTAAGTAAGCACCTCCTGAGGCAACTAACTGTCCCGAGGGAGAATAAATGACTCATGCTGCTGAAGCTAGATTACAAGTGTGGCGACTGGCGCCATCAGTGAAACCTACGAACCTCTTGAAAGACATCTGAAACAACAAAAAAATGGTATAAAAAACACAAACTGATGAACTAGTGTACATAAAAATACATACAATAAAATTACATGAAAAAGCGCTAAGCCTAAGCATAATACTTTTTCAGGTAGAGCCCATTTCTAGGCTCAGGTAGCTTATTCCCATCAAAATCAATTAACTCATATGTGCCCTTCTTTAAGACCTTCGACATGACATAAGGCCCCAACCACATGGACTTGAATTTTCCTACCCTCAGGGGTTCTTTGTCTTTGTCCCAGAGCAAAACAAGTTCCCCCTCAGAGAAAATCCGAGGCTTGACCGACTTATCATATTGGCTTTTGACCCTGTTTTTGTGAGCTTTATTTGCTGTCAGCGCATCTCTACGCTACTCATCAAGATGTTCTAAGTGTATTAGACGTTCTTCAAGCTCTGTCGTATCGGGTAACACATGAATAGCTATTTTCAAAGACGGGATTTCACATTCAACCGGAGTAATGAATTCCACTCCATGAACGAGTTGGAAGGGGGAGAAACCCATAGCAGTTTTTACAATAGTTCGATATGCCCAAAGTGTGGGGTATAGCATGATATGCCAGTTAGAACGGGCTGCATCAATAGTACGTTTGAGGATAGTCTTCAAAGTTTTATTACCGGCCTCAACCTGACCATTTGCTTGAGGATAGTACAAAGATGAATGTTATTGTATGAATCCAAGCATAGTGGTCAGTTCCGTCATCATGCTATTTTGAAAATGACTGCCATGGTCAGTGACAATCACCTTGGCTATACCAAACCGTGCTATAATTTGATTGAACACGAAAAAAGCCGCGGTTTCCCCATCGGCTTTAAATTTGGGCATTGCCTCTACCCATTTTGTAAAATAGTCCATAGCGACAATAATATATTTGTTCCCCCTAGCCGAGGTCGGGTTACACGTCATGTAATCAATCCCCCACTTCATGAATGGGCCCAATGAGATAACAGGAAATAATAGAGCGGGATGTGACCGCATTTTTCTGGTGTAAAGCTTACAAGGATGACAGCACTTCACGGCTTCCACACAATCCTTAAATATCGTGGGCTAGAAATAACCGGCACGTAGTATCTTCTGGGCCGTTGCTAACCCAAATAAATGACCCCCACACGCTCCACTATGGGAACCATTCAGGACAATCTCCGCTTCCTCATGGGTAAGACATCGATGCAAAATAGAATCTACCCCTCTATGATATAAAGTATCTCCTATGATGAGGTAGTTCTTAGCATGAAGGCGTAGTTTACGTCGTTCCTCTCGTGAAGAAGATGTAGGATACTTCAAAGTCTGGAGATATATAAGTATATCTCTATACCATGGGTCAGAGGTGGATATCAAGAAGATATGCTCATCTAGGAATGAGTCTTCTTCAATGACTACATCTTCTTCCATTGGAAATTATGCTATAAGCTCAGCAAAAACTAAGGATTTTTTAGATTTAGCGGAATGGAAATCCAAGTCAAACTCTTGAAGAATGACTATCCATTTGTTGAATTCCCCCCCAAGAATACATCGGGAAAAAACATATTGAAAAGGATTAACATCCGCCACTACAACTATAGTCCTCAGTAAGATGTAGTGACGAAACCTATGAACAACATAGATAGCTGCTAAGGCCAATTTCTCGGCATGAGAGTACCTGAGTTCAGGTCCGGCTAAAGCATGACTAAGATAGTAAATGACATGCTCCTAGAGCTTATTGTCTTCCTGGACTAGGACTACCTCAATGGTCGACTCGGACGCGGCTAGATACAATATAAAATCCCTAGAGTAATCTGGCGGATGCAGTAAAGGTGTCGACAACAAAGCTTTTTTCAATGCCTCGAAAGTGAGTTGTGCAGTTTCATCCCATACAAATGGGGTGTCCTCTTTTAGCAGGCGCATGAAACCCTTGGTAATCTTGGCATAGTTTACGATGAAACGTCAAAGAAAATTGGACTTTCCTTGCAGGCTCTGAAGTTGCTTGATAGAACGAGGAGGAGGAAGATTTACAATAGCCTTTACTTTTAACAGATCCACCCGAATGCCTCTATTAGAAACAATGAATCCAAGTAGTCTCCCTGACTCGACACAGAACATGCACTTGTGGGGATTCAAGCGGATATTATAGTATCTACATCGTTCAAAGATTAAATGCAAGTGATCTGGACGCTCGATTCTTTTACAAGAATGCACAGGCAGATCATCAAGGTAAGGTTCGACAATGGCTTTGATATCATCAAAGGAAAAGTTCATTGCCCGTTGAAAGGTTGCCCCAACATTTTTCAATCCGAAGGGCATTTTTTTGTACGCGAAGCTACCCCAAGGACAAATGAAGGTAGTTTTATGTTGGTCTTTCGGTTTTATTTGAATTTTATTGTCTCCAGAGAAACCATCCATAAACAAGAAAACTTCACTTCCCGCAAGCATCTATAATTTGATCTATAAAGGGAGTGGGATAGTTGTCCTTAGGACAGGCTTTATTCAAATCTCAAAATTTGGTACAGACGCATATGGCCCCTTGCTTCTTATCAACAGGAACTGGGTTGAATACCCATTCTGTCAAGGCTATGGGATAAATAAAACCAACTTTCAACAGTTTTTCAACTTCATCCTTTATAGCCGCCACTTTACATGGGTTAACAGGTCCTTAACTTTTTCTGAACAGGTTTAGCATCAGGGTATGTTCGGATCTCGTGCTCAACTATCGATGGATCAATTCCTGGCAACTCCTCATATGACCAGGCAAAAACGTCGTGAAACTCCTTGAACAAGGGCATATAGATTGCAATCTCCTCAGGAGAGAAGTTTTCACCGATATGTATATTTTCCACAACGTCAGGATTTACAAAGATGTTGATAGGGATAGTTGCGAAAATATTTTCCATATTCCCCTTATCAAACATTCCTTCCCTTGGTAAGGGATTGATGGGTATATCAACATCATCTGCCGGTCTCATATGAAAATCTTGATTCTATGTCCTGCTTAGATCTGGAAGAAAATAGGATCAATGATGAAGATCTTCGTAGATCTTATCACATTCGCACATGGCTTCCAGAATGGCTTCATCAAAAGGTAAAACCATATCTAAACAATCCGTAGAATGCAAAGAGTTTTCTTCCCAAGCAGGAAAATAGATTTCCAGATCCTCTGAGACTGTGAGAGGGTCTGGAATGGGATCAACAGTGGTTTGAGTAATAGCTTGGTAAGCCACTTCCATTGTCGATAAGGGCACTTTTGGTTCATGGGGGGAAGGGAGAACCCAAGGATCAGTCCTATAAACAACCGTGGCTATGGAATTCCCCACACTAGTAGAACCTATATAGTTACTTGGGGATGGAAGATCAAATGTACCCATCAACGATACATACATTCTAGCCCCCAAGCTTTCAGTAGCAGGTTTCACCTGATCAACCAATGGCACAATGGACTCATTAGACTCCATGCAGCCTTTTCAAGTAAAATTGAGTTGGTCAACAGTAACCAACTTCCCTTCGTGTGGAAAAACTACCACCCGAAAGACGACCGATGCAATAGCAGACATGGCATAAGTCCAGATTCTTCCCAAAAGCAAATTATAGTCCAAAGGTGCATCAATAACTTCCACCTCAACACACACCGCTTTCCCTACCAGCTTAATTTCAAAAGTTGGTAAGATACCATGCGGACGGAATGACCTTCCGTTGAAAGCAGTAAGCAGAGTGTTTGATGGGACTAGTTCTGGGTATCCGAGATCTTTCCAACATGACAAGGACATAACGCATGTAGAAGCAGCCTCATCAACAACTACCCTTCCAATGGTCTTTCCACCATGGATGACATCTATTGATAAGGATACATGGTAAGGTAGGCGAATTTTAACATCAGACAAGTGAAATTTTTCCATGAGACTTGACGAGTCCATGTTGTATAAGGCTGCTAAGAGTGCATCTCCTTGGATGGGACAACTCTATAACACCTCTAAAGCTGACATTGCACAAGGGGTTTGGGCTAAGTATTCAACCACTGAGTAGTTTGAAGCAGCCCTAGCATTAGGGTTACACAAGGTCTTCTTAAAGACACCTTTTGGTATCTTAAGCATAGTTTCAGCAGGCTTCTCGATTGTGAGAGGGTTATAAGTTTCACCTATAGACTTACCCTTCTCAGAAGTCTCTTTTTCATAGTTTTTATTCCTTGTCTGGAGAAAATTCGAAGATCAAACCATGTTGATATAATTGGGGTTAGGGGCATTTGGAGTACCCCCTGCTACATTAGAAACTGAAGCAAAATTATGCCCTTAGGGAAATGGATCCTTCAGGACAGTCGGCTGTTGAGATTTTAGTAGCTTCTGGGCTTGTTCCATAAGGGCACAAAGGTGAGTGAGGTGATCCTCGTGGAACAACTTACACGGGAATTTCACCTTTTTCCTTTCTTTCTTACCCCCATCAGCACTATTCGTAGGTTTCTGCTTGTTTTGATTTCCCTCCCCTTTCTTTCCTCTCTTCTTCTTCCCACTAGGCTACTGATTGCCCTTCTGAGAGGTCTGTGCAAAAACATTTGCACTTTGGGGGTGAGGGGGTAGCCTTAGCTACCTTCACCGTAGAATGTTTGACGAACAGCTGATGGAGCTGTTTGGCCAAATATTCTACAGTGGGAGAGTTTATGGACCCAACCACACCATCGACATGGGGTCCAGGCTTAGGTTTCTCTCCATCGTGGGTAGGCCTCGGTGTCTTAGGAATAATCTCATACAAGATCCCAGTTTGAGAATAAATCAAATCCAATTGCTAGGCCTTGAGGATGGCTTCTTCCTCATTCATCACTCTTGAAGTGGAGACGTCCTTAGATATGTAAGGCAATAGGGATTTAAGGAACCACTCTAGTAAAAACTTAGGAGGAATAGTGGCTTTAATAAGGCTCTTTCACCTCCTCCACTCTTGGATGTGATATGAGATGTGGGTAGCCTTGTTCTGCCTGAAGGTAGATAACAAGTCCTTTTTGAAATCGTATCAGACCGGAAGTTGAAAGTGGATAAGGAATGCATTAGCCAAGTCCCAAAAACTACTGAACCCAGCAGAAGGAAACTCAATGTACCATTTTATTGTGGTACTCATTAAGGTTCTTTGGAACAGCCTCAACCTAACTGAATATTCATTTAGTGAATTAGAAGAACACCATAAATGAAAAGTAGTGGCATGAGCCCCAGGATCTTCACCAACTTTGCCCTCGAATTTTGGGATGTCCAATGGAAATTTGGTGGGGACAAGTGGCCATAAGGGGTCATGCCTCACCGATCCGTTCATCAATTTAGACAAATTTGGCAAGTTTAACGTTTCCAGGAAAGAAAGCTTAGGTCAAACCGGAGCACTAAAAGTGCCAGTCTAGGGATTAGAGGGACTTTCCCCGAAATTCCCATATGTAAAGGTGGGGTTGCCCCCTGCCGCTAGTTGCGAAGTGGATGGATTACTTTGAAATGGATTCCATTCGTAAGCCACAAGATTATGGGTGGGAGGTGCATTATAAGAGGTCCTGGCCGCCCGAGTCAAAACTGGGGTTTGAAAAACAAGAGCAGGTATCCCTCTGCTAAACAACGAAAAGGGAGAGTTCATGAATGGGCCTGAGATCGGATTTTTAAAACCTTTCCCATAAGAGGTAGTGTTTCCAAATTGCACTCCTACATAAGAAGGTGATGGGCCTATGTATGGAGTGGATGGGGGAAATATGACCCCCATTCCAAGGAAATTCTTGGACGAAAGCCAAGGATCCTACTGGACCACTCTGAGTAGTGTGTGTGAAGGAGGAAGGAATAATAGGTATACTAGGAATCCCAGTAACCATGCCACCAGAAGCGCCTGCTAGGCTTGTGGGAACCGGTGGTTGAACCACCCGGCTCGTTGGAGTTAAGGGAGTAGTAGGTATGCTAGATCTAGGGGAACTTACTGGGGGGGGTAGTACCCCTTTAGCCAGAATGGCTGAGATGAAAACAAAATAACTTTCTCCCATAGTAGACATTATCCTGCCCACAGGGACACCTAACACAGGTGAATCAAAACGCCTTACCTGGATGATCACAGGATCGTTTAAGTTAGTCAAGGGTGTATTAAAATTCCTTGCAAACTCGTCAGCCTACAAGTCTTCTATATCAACTGTATTAAAATCAAAATGTTTAGCCTTGAGTTCAAGGTGTGGGCCAATCAATAGGTAAATCCTTCTCTTTATTGATAGTATCTGGGAAGCTCCTCTCAAATGGGAGTCAAGCACAAGGTGTGGCCAACAAAGTCATCAAACTCACAGTGCAATGCTTATAAGGAAGACCAACCAGCAAACAAACTTTAAAGAGGGACAGGGACAAGAAAACCCTAGCCCAAAAATTTCAATGCTCAGGCTTGTATGCGACTGTGTACAAGGGCAACCCATGTACTGTATGCGATTGTCTTAGAGAGCAACCTGCGTACGCAGGCCTCTGTACGTGACTGTATGCAAGAGCAACCCACGTACATGTATAAAATTTTCTAATAAAAAGAAAAAATTTCAAGGTCTTCAAACAACAAACAAACTTTAAAGAGGGACAGGGCAACTCACGTACGCAGGCCTCTGTACGTGACTGTATGCAAGAGCAACCCGCGTACATGTATAAAATTTTCTAATAAAAAGAAAAAATTTCAAGGTCTTCAAACAGCAAACAAACTTTAAAGAGGGATAGGGACAAGAAAACCCTAGCCCAAAAATTTCAATGCTCAGGCTTGTATGCGACTGTGTACAAGGGCAACCCGCGTACTGTACGCAATTGTATTAGAGAGCAACCCGCGTACGTAGGCCTCTATACGTGACTGTATGCAAAAGCAACCCGCGTACATGTATAAAATTTTCTAATAAAAAGAAAAAATTTCCTCAGTCCAATGCCTCCACGCGGCCTCGTGCTTGACTCCCGTTTGAGAGGAGCTTCCCAGATACTATCGATAAAGAGAAGGATTTACCTATCGATTGGTCCACTATGTCTGAATTTTAAAACTTATGGGAAGTTTACACTTCCTATCCGACAAGTCTAGCCTAAGCTAGTAAGTGTATGGCCCTAAAAAATAAAAATTACTAATAGATTTTAATTATTGCGTTCATTTTAAGGGCTATTTTTTACTCAGAAGGCAAGTGGAGTGAAAGACTATGATGTTTTTGACTCGATAAGAAATATGAAAAGAAAAGGTGTATACTTCCAAAGCAAAATTTCACTATAAAAAAAAAACAAGCTTCTTTTCTTTTTCTAAATGTAAATTGATGAAAATGCAACGATAAAGAGAACACTAAGACTATATTTTTTGTAGTTTTTTAAGATTATATTTTAAAAACTGAAAATAAAACTATTCTATGCAAAATCAAATGCAAAAGCTTCTAAATGTTTTATTTTCACTTTTTAAAATGCTCAAAGACTACTATGCACCTAAATGCACAAAAAACTTGAGTATGCTTGAATTAAACTAATTGTATAAAGTAAGCAAAGTGAAGTAAACAGATTAATAAGACCAAAGATCAACCATCTAAGGAAGACTTGGAACCCTAGCTTGGGTGGACACAATGAAATAAAATCACTGATATCAAACAAAGGCAAGTCGCAAACCAATCACTATCCGAAAATAGAATGGGATATACAGTGTTTGTGTAACACCCCAGTTTTGAACCCGTTTGCATGATGTATATAATGTAATTAATCGTGGTGAGGAGCTCAAGGCAAAAGCCCCACCATCGATTTGGTCATGTATGTTTCGACAATGGGGATAGTTGCCGATGGTATGTCGTGCTATTTGGCACATTATAATTCGGCATCATGTAAACATGCACATCAATTAAAATAAACCACAACCAGCTACGACAATGCAACCTTGAATGAAAAGGGCATGATTCCAAAGGATAAGGGGTGGGGGATGTCAAACCTTGGCCTATGGGGGAAAAACCCATGTGTTACCACCTTGTGTGTTTGCCACCTTCCCTTGTCAACCTCTTTACTGTTTTGTTGTTGTTGGTTGAAGAGTTAATGGCTGCTGGTGGTTGAGGCAGTTAATTTTTTTGGGAGTGGGGTGGCAGGACTGTCAGTCCTTTGCCCACACACCCACTCCACCCATGACTACATCCTCTCCATGACAGTGCTGAGGCATTCACGCACTCTTCCCTTGTCTATCCATCCACGTGCTGAGGCCGCAGTCTTTTTGGCTCTCACGCCCGGTCTTCACCTTCACGGTGGTGGTCTGTTTGTCCTCCCGACTGCCTGTTAATCCTCACGCAGGATTTGGGCTGTTCATCCTCCTCACACAGAGCCACGTCTGTTCATCCTCGCACAGGTTAGGATGTTTTTTCTGTGCTCCTCACACACCAGTCGTGGCCCTTCTTTGGTTGTGCATACAATGAACAGGAGAAACGACCTCGAGGGCACGATTTCTGCTGGTATGTGAATGACCGTGGTTTTAATCCACGTTTTCTGTTTGCTGTTGGTTTAACCCACAATTTGGGTTGTTGTTGTGTTTTCCCACGATGTTTGGGGACTGTTGAAAGTCTGATTTATGCTTCCACTTCGTACTATGCATGTGTGTTCATCCATACTCTGCCTGGGCTGCGTCTTTTCCTTTACGCACAGACTGTGAGTTGTTCTTGTCCCCATTTTTCTGCCTGTGTAAGTCCTTCAGCATTACATTGAGGATTCTGTGTGCTGTGGACTCTTGGATGTGGAACGACTGTTAGTTTCCACGTATATTGGTCGAGTTTTCTCCTTTGTCTGAGATTGTGGATTGTTGCCATCATTTCATTATGTGCGTTGGGCTGCTGAAGTACCCTAGTTTTGGGTTGCAACTGAGTTGTTTTGGCCACGCAAGGGCCAAGAACAACTCTGTGTTGCCTCGTGGGATTGAGTTGTGCTTATCGGTTGTTTGGGATTAACCCTAGTTTCCTATGCCTTCTTCGCAGAGCTGTGAAGGATTGTTTTACTACGGGTATGCAGTGGTTGTTCCTTGAATTGTGTTGGCTTGGCCGACTTGCTGATGGCCTGATAAACCCAGCTGTGTTGGTTTGGCTGATTGTGTCCCTTGGCTATGTGTAAGCCTGCATTGACCCTTATCCTTGGAGGAATCATGCCCAGCTTGGGGGTGGCAGCGTTGCTGAGAGATTGATGAGCACGTTGGCCTATGGTTGGGTGGAACGTTGCAGCGACATAGCTGGTTGCGGGTGAATTCTTCATCGAAAGATAAGTACTACTGTTATTCCATATCTGCAATTATATTGATGTCAACTAAATTATGATGAACATGTGAATGCTTGAATGTATATGCGGCTTCCGCTGAATGTTGAGAAATTATGCTTTGAGTAACTATGCATCTGGTTATCCTATTTATGCATTATGTTTAAGCAATTTAAATCAGCATTTACTTATCCCTGTTTATTTTCATGGGGCTGTTTGCCAGTATGATTGGTGATTGTCGCATCCTCTTTGCCGATCTGAGGGATGGGGACGTGACAGAATGGTATCAGAGCTCAAGGTTACAACAATGGGCCTATATGGGCCAAGAAGGATCAACCGACAGAGGGTGGAATTACCTTCTAGGCCCAACAGAGATCGGAATATGAGATGGCAGCAAATTTAAAAAACGGTTTAAGTGTCGAACAATCGGGCCACTAGCGGGAAATAATTTCGCCATTTCGGAAGAGCTAAGTGGAAGGACTTCCGACATAGCGGATGCGTAGCGGAAGCATGCCCGACGGAACAATTAAAGGGAGCATAAGATCTTGTCAAAATGTTTCTTGAGGAGGCCCTTGAAAGACAAAGGAACGTAATGATGATGAACTTCACTCAGATCCTTCAACAACTTCCCACTGGTGGCGCATCTGCTTCTAGCAGCCACTCTGGAGGCACAATCGCTTTTAAGGTACAAGTAAACTTTGACATTCCCATATTTGATGGCCAAATAGATGCAGACATCATAGATAGATGGTTGAATCTATTAGAAGGATATTTATCGATTCATGACTTTTTTTACCGAGAAAATATTACTTTTTCACTACTCAAAGCCACCCCCCATGCCAAGTACTGGTGCAAAACCTACTACGAGAGAAAGGAAAAGGAGGAACACTCTATGTTCTCGGCCATACCCACTTGGAATTCTTTCCGAGACACCATAAAGAAATAATATTATCCCATGGGGAGCTATGAGGACAAGTACATACAATGGACTATGTTGTGGCAACAAAGAGATCAAGATGTGCATGAGCTGACGAATATGTTCCATACCCTATGCACCAAGTTGGGTATCAAAGATTTAGAGAAACATTTGGTGTTGAAGTACTGCATTTGTCTACACATGTACATTCAGGAGGAAATGGAGTTCCTCGACATCTCCTCACTTGGTACGGGATACTGGTATGCTTCCAAAATTGAGTAAAAATTCAAATAGAAGAAGTGAGACTTTGGATCTACAAATCAAAAGCAAGTGAAAGGTGCCCCCAAACCACAGAACCAAGGACAAAACCAAGGCATGGAGACTCAAGACAACTCACCAAAGCCGCAAGAAAAGAGCAACACCGCAAAGCCGAAGAAGGAAAAAGGAAAGTGGTGTGAGTTCCATAAGAGTTCCACTCACAACATAAGTGAGTGTCGGGCCAAACAGTCATTGGTGGTCGAGATAAAGGCTTCCGAATAAGATGAATAATCTGAAACTGAATCAGAACTTGAGAAGGGGAACGACAAAGGGAAGAATATTATTGATGCAGAGCCCAATGGCACTATTACCGCCATGAAGATCCAAAAGGAAGAACCAGAATATTCAGAGGAGGAGGAGCATCTTTTCCACTCTAATATGTAGGTAAAGGGTTCCTCGCTATAGTTCATTTTCGACAGTGGGAGCCAAAAGAAACTCATTTCAGCAGAGGTCATAAAGCGGTTGGAATTTCTGACCACATCACACCCACATTCGTACACCATCGAGTTCCTTCAACAAGGACAGGATCTCCGCATCATCCAATAGTGTCGGATTCCCTACAACATCAAGCCCTCCACCGATGAGGTATTATGTGACATTGCTCCTCTTGATGTTTTTGATATATTATTAGGCCAACCATACTTATGGAAGTGACATGTTGTGTATTAGTCCCGGACTCACACTATTATTATTACATTGGGAAATAAGTTGTACAGGATACCAGAGGTACTACCACATGTCGTTATCTCTTTGGTTACTGCAAAGCAATGCATCAACCTCTTTTCCAAAATCGAGAAATTTGTTTTCTTGATGATCCTCCCTCAAGGAAAGAAGAAGATCGTGGCCACGACCTCCATATAGGGTTCATCCGCATGGAAACAACAAATGGACATGGCTGTGGAGGAGGACCAGTACATATTCACCTCACCCACAGGGGTGCCTCTACATTGTTAGGTCAAGCACCCCATCGATCTGACCCTAGGTGCGTTGCTACCCAATGGACCAATCTATCGATGCTCTGTTATGGAAAACGATGAAATCAAGAGGCATATTTAGGAGCTTCTACAAAAGGGTCACATCTGGCCAATTTCATTGCCCTGTGGGAGCCCGATCATGTTGGTATAGATGAAGGATGGGACTTGGAGACTCTGTATTGACTATCAGGAGCTAAACAAGATCACTGTCTGGAATAGGTACCTGATGCCACAAATTGATGACCTCTTGGACCAACTTAAAGGGGAGAAATATTTCAGAAATATAAACTTAAATTTTGGGTATCACCAGGTATCGATCAAACCAATCGATGTGTGCAAGACTTCCTTCAAAACCAAGGAGGGCCTTTTCAAATGGTTGGTCATGCCTTTCGGGCTAACGAATGCTCCTGCAACCTTCATGAGATCGATGGACGACATATTGTGGCCATTTACCAACTCATTTGTAGTAGTTTATTTGGATGACATCCTAATCTTTAACCAGAATTGGGAAGAGCACCTCCACCACATCCGACAAGTCCTCCAAACACTGCGGAAACATAAGTTATGTGCCAATTTGGACAAGTGCACTTTTGGCATGACCCAGGTTTAGTATATGGGATACATTATTGATGAGTTTTGGGTGCATGTGGATCCATCCAATATCCAATTCATTCGGGATTGTCCAGCCCCAACCATTCTAGCAAAGCTTCACAGCTTTCTATGTCTTGCTAATTTCTACCGCGGGTTCGTGTTGGGATTCTCTCATATCACTTGGCCCTTGAGTCAAGTTACTAAGGGAGGAGAGAAACAAAAATTATTCTAGTTGGAAACTCAACAGAAGGAGTTTGTAGAGTTGAAACATCTCCTCTGGTGTGCCCCAGTGCTCATATTACCAAACTTACAACAACCATTTGAGATCGAGACAGAAACCTATGACTATGCTATTGGGGTAGTCCTTACTCAGCAAGTGAATCCAGTTGCATATCATAGTGAAACACTATTTGAAATAGTCCAAAAATATCCCACTTATGACAAAGAGATGTATTCCATTGTATAGGCTTTCTGACAATGGAAGCAATACATTTTGGGGAAGGAAGTGATCATCCACACAAACCACCGACCCCTGCAGTTCATACAAACACAAGGAAATTTACAGAACGATCTCCATCAGAAGTGGTCCACACATCTACAACAGTTTCATTTGAACATCAAGTACAATAAGGGCAGCACCAATAATGTTGCAGACAACCTCAATCGACCACCATTCGTGGAAATAACCATCGTGCTCAACTCTTATGGGCATGATACTTCTGATTGGTTGCTTCTCTACAAGAGCGATCCAGAATTCAGTCACACATACAAGACGCTCTTGGAGGGTAACCAATTTCCAAATTTTCACCTCTAGGATGCACTACTATGTCACATGGGACACCTTTGTGTTCCTTCAAGCAAGTGTGCCAAGATGATTTGGGAAGCGCACTACAACCGAGTCGCTGGGAATTTTGGGGTCGAGAAAAAAGTGGTAGTATTTCTATTGGACAAACCTTTGACAAGATGTCGGTAAGTACATTTGATCCTGCATTTCCTGCACCATTTCCAAACCACCCATCAAGAATCAAGGCCTTGTTGGCAGCTAGCAACAACCTCTTCATTTCCTAACAAGATGAAGAGAGATCAGCTCTTTCTATGATTTATCAATTCAAAATTATGAAAGAGCACCTTCAGAATCAAAGATTCTGAAGGTACTCTCAATCAAAGAAGAGTAAAATGATATTTTAGGAGTTGGTGAAAACATGCTAGTGAACTTGGCAATTAACAACTGTCTGTTAGTTTCATAAATTTTCATGTAATTAATTCAATCATTAAGATAAATTTATGTGACTATATATGATTTGAGAAATTTAAAAGGATAGTATGCCAAGGGAAAATCAATAAAACACATCTTGTGTTTGTTTAAAAACTGGATATGGGGGAGGTATTACTAGTCCTAAGTTCCTAGAACTAGAGGTGACTTTTAAACCTAAAGTTTATATTCCATTGTAATGCCTTACTATAATTTTTGTAAATATTATAGTTAATGAATAACATGATTATCATAAAGGAAGTTTTCACATCTTATAGTTTTATCATTTAATATCCTATCAAATTAATGTTGGATACTCATCGATAGGATTTTTGAAAGATTTAAAACTAAGTATATGAAATACATGATCAAGCCATTTCGCTAGTTGTCATGCTAACATTAGCATATGTGATTTCGTCACTATATCACGTTGAGTGCCACCACCTTTTTCGCTAAAAACTGGAGAAGACTATTATGGTGACAGAGTTTATGAAGAGCCATGTGTCAAAATGATAACGCTTGTCACTCAGATCACTGAGTTGGCATAGCAATGTGGCTTGTACCTCATGATAAATCAACAGCTGTAAATATATGAATGCATCGTATTAACAAGATTAAATGTTGATAGTCATCCCAATTTACTTCGATGTACAAGTTCATTATTAACCACTGTCCATAATCAATGTATGAATTTATGATCCATCAATCACAAGATCTCTGGTACGCCGATTTGGTTGAGTATCACTACTAGTTGTGGCTAAATCGTAGTTAAACCTACATATATCATTGCTAACATTAAGTTGCAGCACTCATCATTGCTAATGTTCAGCTAAAAATGGACAAGGCCAGAGATCTCATATCCATCAGATCCAAAGCATGCGAGGTCTGCACATCATGTCATACATTTGGGTACCTATTCCCTCCTTGTTCACCTCTCTGTTCATTTCAGTGCGAAGCCAGGAGAGCGTGGAGGAAAATATGGCTCCATTGAACTAGTTTGAAATCTTTGGTTCTGAACTCATAGAAGCCGACAAGAAGGTAGCTCTACGATTCGAGAAAATTGGGTGGGGGCAATTCTTTAGAAGTTTCGACAGCCATCATGCAGAAGTAACTAAAATGTTTGCCATGAATTTAAAAGACGACAATGTGCAGATAGGGGGTTTTGAGTTTGTTATTAACGAAGGCAAGATAGCAGCAGCGACACAGCTCCCGCAAGTTGGAGAACACTGGTTTAAGGGTAGCAAGGTTAATAAGAAGAGGTGTTTATCTCTATTGCTGCCATTACCGGATGATACTAAGCTGAAGATAGGTGTTCCTGTTAAGTTTTTGAAGCCCGAATGGAGAGCTTATTACGAAATACTGGTAAGGTACGTGTCCTATGACGGACGTTTCTCCCATTTACACTATTACCATTTAAGATTGTTGTTAGCATTACAGGGTTGTAAGCTCAATTTGCCATTCTATTTGTGGCAAAGTTTAAAGAAGATGTCACAGGCTGTTAGAAGTTTTAGTAATCCTGACAGAATTCTTTTCCACCACGGGTTAATCAAAATTATAGTTCAACACCAATTGGCTGTAATTGGCAAGTCATGGGATGGTTTTTTAATTGACTGTCAGTTGGGGCCGACGCAGTACTGGCCGAACCCCTCCCCAAGAATTCGTAAAAAATGAAAAGCTATAAAATCTGAGGTCAATGATGCTCCTGAAACTATATTAGAGGTAAAATGGTTCAGGGAAGTCAGTCTACCTGTGAACGATGAGATTAATAATTATGATGACAGGAATACAGTCCCTCATTGCTCTAAAGCAGTCCTGAATCAGCCTTTATCTGGTAAAGGTCATAGCACCCCTGCAGAAACAAAATAAATATTAACCAAAAGCAAAACTGATAATGCTGTTAAGTGTAAAAATCTATCCGAATCAAATAAACCTTATGAACACAACAGGGAGTCTATGCGTAGATTGGATCATCTTGCCCAGATTTGTTGTGACAAGGGAGGGTTTGATTCAAAAAATCTGTTGATTTCAAGGAGGGTTACTAGGAGTATGAACAGTACTCATACAATTTCGGGTCTCGTGGTTAATCAATAGGCTTCTCAACCTACCATCGTTCATATTGAAGATGACATCCCGTCATCTATCCCTGGTACAATTCATGTAAATAATCCTACTTTCATAAAGGGTAATGATGCAAAATCAAGCAAGGCCGAGGTTACTCAACCAGGTATAGACACAAGCATTGCAGACCCTAAACCATCATCTAGTCAACATATTGACAGCCCTAATTCTCCTCAGGTAGCCAATGAAGAAGAGACTCTGCAGCATGTACTAGATAATGCATACCAGGATAAAATTACAGAGTTGAGGGATATACTTAAGCATTTCCTATCCAGTACAACATTATTAGAAGAGGAAAACAGAACATTTAGAGAAGAGTTGCTGGATTGGATCAGTAGATGGAAAGAAATGAGTATTAAAAAGAATCAGTATAAAAAAGCAAAGAATTCCATCATAGGCACAAACCAACACCTACTTGAAAGAATTGAAAAACAAAACATAAAGATTATCAGGTTAAAGGCCAAATTGACTGAAGCACGAAGAGTAATCGCTCTTCAAAGTAAAAATGAGGGTTATTCTCATTTTCCTTTTCAAAGTGCATGGATCGTATTGCTGTCAAACAGGTAATGAAATATTTTTGTAAAACAT
The DNA here is from genome assembly GCA_001517045.1 of Pseudotsuga menziesii. NCBI lineage: Eukaryota > Viridiplantae > Streptophyta > Pinopsida > Pinales > Pinaceae > Pseudotsuga > Pseudotsuga menziesii. Next base: position 745,194 of record LPNX010127162.1, read on the forward strand.
GCCTGTAAAATCGCAGATTTTACAGGCATGCATTAAAATCTTAGTTTATTCTGTTGTATTTATTGTAAATAGCTTTAATGAGATACTTCGTTTGTTAAACGCAGGTAGTTTTGTCATCATTCCTCTCCAGAGTTTCAGGACGTTGTGAATACGTTGGCATGGAGATGTGGTTGTTTGTTCAAAGCTGGAGTTTCAACAATGGCCAAGAATTTTCCAAGTACCTGAACTCAGGCTAGTCGTTTTTCTGTTTGTAGTGACAGGTGTTTGATATAATAGATTTGATTCTCTTTTAGTTATAGAAACCCTATAATGTTGCTTGTAACATTAATAGGGAAAACTGAATCGTAGTATTATATAAGTTAGAAATTTTGATGAACTAGGGGATGGAGTGTTGGAAGAAAGTATACTTGAAATATATTTTGTGGCTGGTGTTATTTCATTCCTGAAGTTGAATATTTGGATGTGAATACAACTAGACATCTACAGACTAATACCACTACCGGTATTTTTGTTTTGGATATATATATATATATATTTCAGCATCTTATCTTCTTTCTTAAATTTAACACATTATGCTTTGATATATGTGTGTTTAATTAAAATTTGCACTTTATCAGTTTGATATCGCATTTTGAACAAATATATCGTTATGATTGTGTTTATTAGTATTTTTACTATAAACTTAAGCTATAATGATATACTCTTCTGTCTGTTAAAAATATCATTTGTGTTTTGACAGTGGTTTTATAGTAGACATTATCTTTAAGTTCAAATAACTATATTGATAATTAATTATTAATTAATTTCAAAAAGTTAGAATAACTGTTTGTTTTCAGTTGTCTTTCAGTTCTGTTGGCATATAACAGAGTGACTTATTATTCATTATTTAAATTGTGCTTTTAGTCTTTCTGTTCATCGTTTATTAATAATTAATCTAGTCTTTAGAAATTCTCTCAATTGAGATAGGACATAGAGAATAGTTTTTTTTTATTAAGTTTTATTTTAGTACATTCCAATTAACAGCTGTTAAATCCATTTATAGAATTTTAGTGTACTTTCCTAAATCTTATATTCAGAAAACTCTTTAAAAAATGGAGACTTTCCTTAAGAAAGCAAACATTAGATAATTTAGATAGTTAAAGTTAATTTTAGGATTCATTTAGGTAGAAATAACATTAGGATGGGTTAGATTTTGCTGGTTTTAATTTCTCCTTACGAGAAAAATTAGTTGGTAGTAGGACCACAACCTGCGATTTTTTGTTAATTCAAACACACCGGACACTGCTTTAAGCTGATTGTGTGGACAAAAGCTTCTTATTGGCCTAGTTCAGAAAAACAGGGCAACAGGCCTCTATACATCGTTTCCTACCCCAAGTCAACCTTGGGAATCCATCTCCATTGATTACATGTTGGGACTTCCTTCTACTAATCATGGAAATGAGTGTGTGTTCATGGTTGTCGACAGATTCTCAAAGATGGCCCTAATGGCAGCTTGCAAGAAGAATAGCACAACATAATCCACTGCTAAAATCTTCTTTGAATGAGTGTGGGTACACTTTGGGATCCCGCAGTCTATCATCTCATATCAAGACAGCAGGTTCCTTAGTACATTTTGGTCTAGCCTATGGTCAATGCTAGACACCAAGCTCACCAATTTTACAACTTTACATCCCCAAACTGATGGCCAAACAAAGGTCATCAACATGATGATCGTACACATTTTGCGCATGTACAACTCAAAGCATCCACACACATGGGATGAGAGCCTCCCCTATGTAAAACATAGCTATAACTGGGACCTCCACAACTCAACCGGCCACAACCCATTTTAGGTGGGCTTGGGATTCTAGACACTATGTCTCATTGACGTACCCATGGCATTTGTGGCTACTCAAGATGATTCGGCTCATGTCCAGTCTGAAGTTTCCAAGGCGAACAACTTCGTCGAGTGCATTCAACACATTCTCTAATAGGTTCATGACATATTGGATAGAGCCAATGCTAAGTACAAGTAGTGACATGATCGGCATCAGGTGCAACACTTGTAGATGGGCGACAAAGTGTGGCTACATTTGCAGAAGGAGCACCTCGTTGGACCCCACCGAAAGCTTCGCCTAGTCTGATATGGGCCACACACCATCACCAAGGCTATCAGGTACAATGCCTTTGAACTCAGTATTCCACCATTCCTTGGTCTATACCCAGTGTTCAATGTGTACCACCTTCGGCCCTACTTTCCACTTCTACTGGACACATCAGACATGGCAAGACAACTCACACCAACAAAGTTAAACCGAGACTGCATGGAACAAGCCACAAATAATCGGATAATGGACACACAAATCAAGAACACCCGATAGCAAAATATCCAGCTATATTGAGTTGTCAAAGATGACCAACTCCTTCACCAGGGAAAATGGCTCACTAGGGACCAAGTTCAACAGAAGTTTCCTCATCTCATGGAGGAAATCAACGCAATGGGGACCATTTCTTCCTACGGAGGAGGAATGATCCAAGAGTATATTGGTGGCCACCCACCTATTCCACTTGGACCCCAACCATTGTTTCTTTCATTTTTTAGTTTCCTTAATTGTAGCACAATTTACTATTTTTGGCAGTTTTCGGGTCCTAAACTTCCAGAGCCGTTTTGAGGCCCTAAACGACATTTTCTCAGCATCGAATGGTCAAGCCAATATGAGTCTGTTCTGGACTAGATATTTGTCATTATTGGATGCATTCCTTGAATATGTCTTTCTAATGATTTATCATGTGCGTCAAACAAAGATAGCATGCCAAAGTTACAACCCTGAGAAATCAATGTACCAAGTTACCCAACAGGGCCCATATTTTGGCGTTTCACCTCTTAGGGTTAGGTTTTTAGATGTGTAGGGTTTTCCATTGTTTCTCAATAATATATAGGCCTTTGAGCCTCATTGTAACACTAATTTCATAGGCATGTAGCCACCACATCTCTTCTCAAAGATAAGCTTCCGTCACTCTAGCTAGTTTATTTCCATCCTATTTGTAAACAAGTTTCAATTCTTTGATATTAATGAAATGAAGTGTTATTTTCATTGCATATTTGTTTTTATGGTTATTTGTGTATTTTGTTCTATTCCTTCCTAATTCCATATCAAAGACTATGGTTGACACTGTCTTTTCCAATCCATTTATGCATTCCATTACATGTTTATAATTATCACTATCGTATTGAGCAGTAGATGTGGTTTTGCTATTCGCAACTTCATTATATGGAAATGATCTTACTATTTCATTTTTTGATATATTCTCATGTTTAGAACTGTAGATATCTACCATTATTTTATGGTCAACCATTTCAGTCACATCCATTTCTGATATATTAGCTCCATGAACCTACAAATAATTATTGGCACGTAATTAGTTGGACATATATACATGTTAAGCAAGTGGTTTTTTCCTTTATACGAAATAAATATTGATCGAGTTGACAATTATGTAGATGACCTCGAGAATTTAAGGCATCTCTCATTCAACGAAACATAAGGGTCTAGAATGGTGCAAGGGAAGAATTAGAAAGGCATCAATGTAGTATATATGCAACCCCTTAAACTCACAAAGGTTAACATTAGGA
>LPNX010127162.1:755819-770591 GCA_001517045.1 Pseudotsuga menziesii
ATGTTGATGAGATGTGATCACTCTATGGTTTATTCTATGATGTTGCTGATGTATTTATCTTTATTATGGAAGTACCACATGCTTTTTATATTTTTATTTTTGTGATTTGGTTCATGATAACTTGGGATCATGGGGAATATCGACATGTTGTAAACAGGTTCATTGTCATTATGTGTTATCACATGTATTGCATATTATATATGACCAGGGTTTCACTTGATTACAAGTTCTCTACAAGCAGATAAGGAATGAGGTAATCAATGGTATGTGTGGTTTACAAAGGCTCCATGGTTGATGTGGCTCAATTTTGTTTTTGGCTTTAGTTAGGCTGGGGTACCCCAACAAAACAAGCATATTTAGTGCAAACACTATTAGTTTATTAACAAAGTAGGAGTGCATAGAAGTCAAATTAAAATATAATTAAAGCATGGTCTTGTGCTTGGCTTTGTGACTATACTCATACCTAGTGACTATACCCATACCTAAGTGGCAAAAAAGAAAAGGTATAAGGTCGAGACTAGGTCTTGATCATACAATGGCAAAGTGAAATGTAGATATGTGATATCATCATATGTTAAAACGCAGAGATGCCAGTATGATAAGAAAGTTGTCATCTTTCTTGTCTAACCAAGTATTTTAACTAACTTCTATGGAACTTATGGAAAGTTGAAGAGATGCAGAGTCTCACATAGAAAGGAAAAGTAAAACATATATATATGCGAGTATACTAAGCAGTAAGGCACTCGTTCTTAAGCCATTTACCCACCCCACAAATAAATTCCATCCACTACACACATAACGCATTAAAATAATCCCATACAGTTGGTATAACATGGTGGGGTAATCTCATAACCTCTATCAGGAAAACATGTACTGGGTGAAGAAGTAATAGAATCAGCTCCTTTTTATTTCCCCAATTGTGATGTCATCCACAAACCCCTAAAGACAATGTTTGATTAATAAAAAAATATAAAATTAGAGAGGAATTTGTTGTCATCTTGTCCAACCAAACTTATTTTTGTTGGTGCGTGCCCTGACCGAACCTGCCATTTATAATAAAATTAAATATGAAACCAATAGATGGACACCTGCTTAGTCCATGAAAACTGTTCATGTAGAACAAGGTTTTGTGCTATTGGGAAAGATCCTCACCACTAACTCCGTGCCTTACCTCATTAACCTGTACCTTAGTAAACAACATGGCTCCAACCAATGTCTCTTCTGGTTTAACCAATGGTTTACACTTATTTTATCCTCCTTCCTCCTCTTGGCTATATGATGGAAGTGGGCCTCGGTGCAAGGGCATACCTCTCAGAGATAAACTTCCAGAAATGGCAATGTTAAAGGGCATAGTTTCCCTAACCTAGGTTTTACTTTTTCCTTTGTCCTAGTCATATGCACTTGCAAGTAATTTTCTTATTTTTTCTTTTCCTTTGGTCCGGAGTTCTTGCGCTTCATAGGGCAAGGAGACATACATTCAACTTAGTATGGACAAGTTCAACGTATATATGCAAGTATCATATATATGGGGTGTATTTTATAGTATAAATTGATTCTTTAGGCGTTTATTGAAAAAGAAAAAACAATGAAATTAAGCTGTTCGTTCCGTGTAACACACCGTGGAATAAGAAGCCGCTGGTGCATTCCCCTACTAAATAAGACTAGCTCTTTAGTGCAAAAGTAGTTGTTAGCAGTTCCCATCCCTACCTCTTTAACTCGCACTACATAGAGTCCCAGCCCTACAGCTCTGGCTAAGAAGCACAAAGAGTGTAGAACTAGGATTTAGCTTATTCTAAACTCAAGATAAGCACTAGAGAGATAGAGTTTAGTTTTTATGAATTAAGTAGCTTTCTATAAACCCTCATCTTTTGAAAATAATGTCTTGGCTAGTTAGGCTATTATTGAGAACCTTTTCAAGAAACACTACATGCCCTCTCATCTTTGATATTGTGATCTATACGTTTTGTTGCATTTCATACTTGCATGTTGCATCCTGGCTTGACCTTACTGCTGCATGTAGTACATGGATTGTTCCACATTTTCAGTAATAGCAAGGGCCATGCCAGACTTTTGGTATTGGCTAGAGATGTTGTAGTTACATGTACTTCAATTTATTTGGTTTGGGAAAATGTTCCCATATTCTGTGAGTTGTAGTTTGAAAAGAGTCACTTATACCTTTTTTGGGAAAAATTATGCATCATATATTACATTAAAATCAGTTTGCATGTAAATAAAAGTTACATATATAATAATTATCGAAGGCCACGGCTACCAAATTGATTTATGAGAGCCCTTGTTTATGGGACAAGGGACCCTCTCTACACAATGATTTCACTGCGAAGTTTATGAAGGTGTACATACATTACCCCACTCCTCATTCAATCCTGTGACCTCCAAGCTGGAAATACACTTGCTTAATTATTAGGTCCTCTCAAGTTGTACATATGCAGATTCCATAGAGTGGTCACACCAAAATTCTTTGCCTACCTAAGCAAGAATAACTAGCATACTTCCTTGATTTAAAAATGAAAAACCTCAATCAAAATAGTGGTCTCTAAATATGTTAATCTATCAACACACACTGCTTGAAATTATGAACAACAAACACGCAATGCGAATCTCTCAATGTTGTGTTTATCCTCTATTAACTGAAAAAAGAAAAGTTGGTGAAGAAGATATAGAGATCCTATTTGTTATGTAATTCAAACACTGAAACCCATCTCTTAGATCTAATTTTATACCTTATGGTAGGAATTTAGTGTAATCGGAGGTCATGCCCATGAGGAATGATGATTGAATGCAGTTTTGATTACTAGTGAATGTCTTTTATTAAATTCATAGTAATTCCTAAAGATAAGCAACATAATAATGTGCATAGTGAATTTATTGGAAGCGACTCATTGGATCCATGGATAAATACAGGGTAAAGCAGGCACACTTGCCATTTTTCTAAAGAAAAGATTACAAATACCAGACTTGACAAAATGTTAAACCAAGGAGTTTGTTATAGTTTAATCTGAGGTTGAGGGATTATGACCCTTCAGGAGGGGTTTGGTTAAGAAGAGGGGGATTCTCAATCTTCACAACAAAGAGGGATTCTTGATCTTCACAGCAAGATCAAGAGGGGCAACAAAGGAAATGGAAGTGGTATTATACCATGATGGAAGGATATTGAGAAGATGAGTTGCCAAAGGTACTAAAAGGACAAACTACACTATTGAGGCAACAGATTGTGTGAGGCAGTGAGCAGGTAAATCTTGCTCTCACTTCTATTGATTTTGTGCTAGGTATTTGAACCTAGCACATTTGAAGATTCGAAAGGAAAACTTGAATTGAAGGCTGCCATGAAAGTGAAATATGATGCATAGATGAAAAACAAGACTTGGGTGTTGTCTACATTGCCTCTAGGGAAGAAAGCAATTCGTTGTAAATGGATTTTTAATGTCAAATATAAATCAGATGGTTCTTTGGACAAATACAAAGATTGTCTTGTCTCCAAAGAATATGCATAAGATGAAGGGGTGGACTATGAAGAAACCTTTGCCCCCACAATGAAAATGGTAACTTTTCGACTAGTTATCTCCATTTTTGCTCATTCTGGATCGAAGATATACAGATGGTTGTTAAAAGTGCCTTGCTGTAAAGTCCTTGTATGGATGGTAAAGTCCTTGTATGGACTCAAGCAGGCTCCTCAAGCCTGGTATTTCAAACTTGATCGATACCTTAGAGATTCTAGAATTAGAAAAACCTATTATGAGCCCACTTGCTACGTCATAAACAATGACGATGATATAGTGAAGTTATTTTGTCTATGTTGACGGTCTTCCCATCGCCAAAACAAGTGCCAACAAGATTCAACAGGTCAAATTTGATATTTGATCTATTTTTGAAATTACTGATTAAAGCTTGCTTCATTATTGTTTAGGTGTAGTTTTTTTGCAATATAAGCACACTATATTTTTATCACTAGTCAAGTATGCCAAAGCACTCTTCAAAAAATTCTGAATGACTGAATTTAATCCTACATCTAAACCTATGGAAGTTGGCATAAAACTCTCAGCTTACACGGACTCACCACTAGTCAACGAGTCATTGTATTGGCAATTGGTTGATAGTTTGATTGATCTTACTACCACCCAATCGGATCTATGTTTTGTAGTGTTTTGTCTCTTTCTCAATTCATGTCTAATCCTGAAGAGTTACATTGGCAAGTTGCAAAATGAGTTTGTCAATATTCAAAGGACCCTTGACTTTGGAATTCTATATCAGGGATCTATTGACTCCATGATAGCATAGCATATTGATTTGAATTGGGTTGGATCAGTTGATACAAGGAAGTCAGAAATAGGTTATGTGTTCACTCTTGGTTTAGGAAGGCAATTTCATGGCAAAGTAAGCTACAACCTACAATTTCCTTATCCTCCATTGACATAAAATACAAGGCATACTTCAATAGAGGTTGTGAGGCAATGTGGTTATGAAGAATATTGGTTGATCTTCAACTTGACCAAGCAGTGCTAACCTCACTTTTCTGCGACAATTAGAGTGCTCTCAAAATGGTGAAAAATTCAGTCTATCATGCCATAACTAAGCAGATTGAAGTTCATCACAATTAGATCAGATAGTTGGTTGATAATCAAGACATTTTCCTTTATTATTGCCCTACAACAGAGGAAACTATTGACATAATGACAAATCCACTTGGTAATGATAAGTTCACTCATCATGCCATGTTGTTAAAAAAAAAGCTAACTCCAGCTAGATTTTCATAATGGTGTAATGCGCTAACACACATAAGCTTTCATTCATAGTGCCATGTTAGAAGGAAAGCTAACTTTAGCTAGATCTCCATCATGGTGTAATGTATTTGATGACAATGTGGCAGTGTTAAATGAAAAACTACCCTATGAAAGCTAACAAACATTAGCTTTTACTCACCGTGCAATGTTTTAAGAACGAAAGGTAACTCCAGCTAGATTTCCATCATGGTGCATTGTGATTGATGACAATGTGGCTGTGCTAGATGGAAAACTACACTATGAAAGCTTACACACATTAGATTTCACTCACCGTGCAATTATTTAAGGATGAAAGCTAACCGCAGCTCGATTTCCAACACGACGCAATGTGATTGATGACAATGTGGTTGTGTTACATGGAAAACTACCTTATGAAAGATAACACACATTAGCTTTCACTCATTGTGCCATGTTATTAAAAGGAAAACTAACTCCAGCTAGATTTCCATCCTGATGTAATGAGATAACGCACATAAGTTTTCCCTTTTAGTGCCATGTTGTTAGAAGGAAAGCTAACTCCAGCTAGATTTCCATCATGGTGTAATGTATTTGATGACAATGTCGTTGTGTTAGATGGAAAACTACCTTATAAAGGCTAACAGACATTAGCTTTACTCATCTTGCAATGTTTTAAGAACGAAAGCTAACTCCAGCTAGATTTCCATCACGGTGCATTGTGATTGATGACAATGTGGTTGTGCTAGATGGAAAAATACACTATGAAAGCTTACACACATTAGATTTCACTCTCCGTGCAATGATTTAAGGATGAAAATTAACTCTAGCTAGATTTCCAACACTGTGCAACATGCTTGATGGAAATCTGGTTATGTTACATGGAAAACTACCTTATGAAAGCTAACACACATTAGATTTCACTCATCGTGCCATGTTGTTAAAATGAAAGTTAACTCCAGCTAGATTTCCATCATGGTGTAATGAGCTAACACACATAAGTTTTCCCTTATAGTGCCTTTTTGTTATAAGGAAAGCTAACTCCAACTAAATTTCCATCATGGTGTAATGTATTTGATAACATTGTGGTTGTGTTAGATGGAAAACTACCTTATAAAAGCTAATAGACATTAGTTTTATTGACCGTGCAATGTTTTAAGAACGAAATCTAACTCTAGCTAGATTTTCATCATGGTGCATTGTGATTGATGACGATATGGTTGTGCTAGATGGAAAACTACATTATGAAAGCTAACCAGGGATAATTTTAGGGGCGAAATTTAGCGCATGGGCTATTTTTAGGGGGTTTTCTTGAAAAAAAGATTCGTCATTTTGCAATTTTTGAAGCCCTGTTTCACCCAATTTTGATGGGGTAAACTTTTTTCACCCTAAAAATCGCCAAATTGTTATATAAACGATATACAATCCTTGGAAATTAAAATGTTTTTTGAAAAATATCGCCAAACATTTTATAGTTGGTGTTTTAAGAATTGGTAAGATTCGCCAACATTTATACACTTTTAAACAAGTATGGTTCCTTAAAATCATCCCTGAAGCTAACACACATTAGATTTCACTCACCGTACAATGATTTAAGGACGAAAGCTAACTCCAGCTAGATTTCCATCACTGTGCAATGTGATCGATGACGATGTGGTAGTGTTAGATGGAAAACTACCTTATGAAAGCTAACACACATTAGTTTTCACTCATAGTGCCATGTTGTTAGAATGAAAGCTAACTCTAGCTAGATTTGCATCATGGTGTAATGTATTTGATGACAATGTGGATGTGTTAGATGGAAAACTGCCTTACGAAAGCTAACACAGATTAGTTATTACTCACCATCCAACATTTTAAGAACGAAAGATAACTCTAGCTAGATTTTCAACATGATGCATTTTGATTGATGACAACATCGTTGTGCTAAATGGAAAACTACATTATGAAAGTTAAGACACATTAGATTTCATTCACCGTGCAACGATTTAAGGTTGAAAGCTAACTCCAGCTAGATTTCCATCACGGTGCAATGTGACAATTTGATTGTGTTAGATAGAAAAATACCTTATCAAATCTAACACACATTAGCTTTCACATATCCTGCCATGTTAAAAACAAAGGTAACTCCAATTAGGATTTCAAAATGGTGTAATGAGCTAACACCCATGAGCTTTCACTCATAGTACCGTGTTCGAAGAAAAGCTAACTCTAGCTAGATTTCCATCATGGTGTAATGTAATTGATGACAATGTGGCAGTGTTAGATTTCCAGCACAACGCAATGTGATTGATGACAATGTGTTTGTGTTACATGGAAAACTACCTTATCAAAGCTAACACACTTTAGCTTTCACTCATCGTGCCATGTTGTTAAAAGGAAAACTAACTCCAGCTAGATTTTCATCATGGTGCAATGAGCTAACACACATAAGCTTTCCCTTATAGTGCCATGTTGTTAAAATGAAAGCTAACTCTAGCTAGATTTCCATCATGGTGTAATGTATTTGATGACAATGCTGCTCTGTTAGATGGAAAACTACCTTATGAAGGCTAACATACAATATCTTTACCCACCCTACAATTTTTTAAGAATGAAATCTAACTCCAGCTAGATTTCCATCATGGTACATTGTGATTGATGACAATGTGGTTGTGCTAGATGGAAAAATACACTATAAAATCTTACACACATTAGATTTCACTCATTTTGCAATGGTTTATGGATGAAAGCTAACTCCATCTAGATTTCCAACACGGTGAAATATGCTAGATGACAATGTGGTTGTATTACATGGAAACCTACCTTATGAAATCTAATACACATTAGATTCCATTCATCGTGCCATGTTGTTAAAAGAAAAACTAACTCCAGCTAGATTTTCATCATGGTGTAATAAGCTAATACACATAAGCTTTCTCTTATAGTGCCATGTTGTTAGAAGGAAAGCTAACTTTAGCTAGATTTACATCATGGTGTAATGTATTTTAATAACAATTTGGTTGTGTTAGATGAAAAATTACCTTATTAAAGCTAACAGACATTAGCGTTACTGACCGTGCAATGTTTTAAGAATGAAAGCTAACTCTAGCTAAATTTCCATCATGGTGCATTGTGATTGATGATACTGTGGTTGTGCTAGATGGAAAACTACATTTTGAAAGCTAACACACATTAAATTTCACTCACTGTGCAATGATTTAAGGACGAAAGATAACTCCAGCTAGATTTCCATCATGGTGCAATGTGATCGATAATGATATGGTTGTGTTAGATGGAAACTACCTTATGAAAGCTAACACACGTTAACTTTCACTCATCGTGCCATGTTGTTAGAAGGAAAGCTAACTCCAGCTAGATTTTCATCATGGTGTAATGTATTTGATGATAATGTGGCTGTGTTAGATGGGAAACTACCTTATAAAAGCTAACACAGATTAGCTATTACTCATCGTGCAACATTTTAAGAATGAAAGCTAACTCTAGCTAGATTTCCAACATGGTGCATTTTGATTGATGACAACGTGGTTGTGCTAAATGAAAAACTACATTATGAAAGCTAACACACATTAGATTTCACTCATCGTGCAATGATTTAAGATTGAAAGATGACTCCAGCTCGATTTCCATCACGGTGCAATGCGACAATGTGGTTGTCTTAGATAGAAAGCTACCTTATGAAAGCTAACACACATTATCTTTCACTCATCCTGCCATGTTTTTAAAAAGAAAACTAACTCCAGTTAGATTTTCATAATGGTGTAATGAGCTAACACACATAAGTTTTCACTCATAGTGCCATGTTAGAAGGAAAGCTAAATTTAGTTAGATTTTCATCATGGTGTCATGTATTTGATGACAATGTAGCTGTGTTAGATGGATAACTACTTTATGAAAGCTAACATACATTAGGTTTTACTCATCGTGTAATGTTTTAAGAATGAAAACTAACTCCAACTAGATTTCTATCATGGTGCATTGTGATTGATGACAATGTGGTTGTGCCAGATGTAAAACTACACTATGAAAGCTTACACACATTAGATTTCACTCACCGTGCAATGATTTAAGGATAAAAGCTAACTTCATCTAGATTTCCAACACAACGCAATGTGATTGATGCCAATGTGGTTATGTTACAGGGAAAACTACCTTATGAAAGTTAATACACATTAGCTTTCACTTATTGTGTCATGCTGTTAAAAGGAAAGCTAACTCTAGTTAGATTTCCATCATGGTCTAATGATCTAACACACATAAGCTTTCCCTTATAGTGCCATGCTGTTATAAGGAAAACTAACTCTAGCTAGAATTCCATCACGGTGTAATGTATTTGATGAAACTGTGGCTGTGTTAGATGGAAAACTATCTTATGAAGGCTAACAAACATTAGCTTTACTCATCGTACAATGTTTTAAGAATGAAAGCTAATTCCAGCTAGATTTCCATCATGGTGCATTGTGATTGATGATAATGTGGTTGTGCTAGATGGAAAAATACACTATGAAAGCTTATACACATTAGATTTCACTCACCATGCAACAATTTAAGGATGAAAGCTAACTCCAGCTAGATTTCCAACATAATGCAATGTGATTGATGACAATGTGGTTGTGTTACATGGAAAATTACCTTATGAAAGCTAACACACATTAGCTTTCACTCATCGTGCCATGTTGTCAAAATGAAAGCTAACTCCAGCTAGATTTTCATCATGGTGTAATGAGGTAACAGACATAAGCTTTCTCTTATAGTGCCATGTTGTTAGAAGGAAAACTAACTCCAGCTAGATTTTCATCATGGTGTAATGAAGTAACACACATAAGATTTCCCTTATAGTGCCATGTTATTAGAAAGAAAACTAACTCCAGCTAGATTTCCATCATGGTGTAATGTATTTGATAACAATGTGACTGTGTTAGATGGAAAACTACCTTATGAAAGCTAACATACATTAGCTTTAATCATTGTGCAATGTTTTAAGAATGAAAGCCAACTCTAGTTAGATTTTCGTCTGGTGCATTGTGATTGAGGACAATGTGGTTGTGCTAAATGGAAAACTACATTATGAAAGCTAGCACACATTTGATTTCACTCACCGTGCAATGATTTAAGGATGAAATCTAACTCCAGCTAGATTCCATCATGGTACAATGTAATCGATGACAATGTGGTTGTGTTAGATGGAAAACTACCTTATGAAAACTAACACATATTAGCTTTCACTCATCGTCCCATGTTTTTAGAAGAAAAACTAACTCCAGCTAGATTTGCATCATGGTGTATTGTATTTGATGACAATGTGGCTGTGTTAGATGGAAAACTACCTTACAAAAGCTAACACACATTAGCTATTACTCATTGTGCAACGTTTTAAGAACGAAAGCTAACTCTAGCTAGATTTCCAACATAGTGCATTTTGATTGATGACAATGTGGTTGTGCTAAATGGAAAACTACATTATGAAAGCTAACACACATTATATTTCACTCATCGTGCAATGGTTTAAGGTCAAAAACTAACTTCAGATAGATTTCCATCACGGTGCAATGTGACAATGTGGTTGTGTTAGATAGAAAACTAATTCTGGCTAGATTTTCATTATGGTGTAATGACCTAACACACATGAAATTTCACTCATCGTGCCATTTTGTTAGGAGGAACGCTAAATCCAACTAGATTTTCATCATGGTGTAATGTATTTGATAACAATGTGGTTGTGTTAGATGGAAAACTATCTTATGAAAGCTAACTCCAACTAGATTTCCATCATGGTGCATTGTGATTGATGACAACGTGGTTGTGTTAGATGGAAACTACATTATGAAAGCTAACACATTAAATTTCACTCATCATGCAATGATTTAAGGACTAAAGTTAACTTCAGCTAGATTTGAATTATTGCAACTATATTACTTTTTTGAACATACACTTCGTATGGTTTAACCTTAATTACAAACTACAATTCAAATGTGTTACATAAATTGGGAGGAGTTACAATGGAAAATATAATTTTGACAAGAGGGGACTATGTTGACCTCCTAATTAATGGTCAAGTTATTGGACTAGGAAGGGTTGAATCTATAGAGACTACAACTCATTATGGTGGAGAAATGCTTAATGTAGGATATGTTATGGTTTTGATAATTGATGTCATCAAACCACATTTGATTGTGGAAGATGTTAATGAAGGGGACTTACATCCATGGAAGATCATAGATTTGAGGCATAACAAAGGTAAATCAAAATCTTGAAGCACATGTTAAGTGTTTTTTATAGTACATTGCTTGTTTTTTTTGAGCAAATACTAAGTTTGTTTAATTTGTTGTATAGGTGCAAATGCCTCTTTTGCATTTTCTATTGGAGACAAGGTAGATCTTTTGCAATGTGGATTGAAGGTGGGTGAAAGTTCCATATTCAATACAAAAATTGGTCATAAGGTGCATGGAAGGATGGTAAATAAATGATCCATAGTGGTTAACATTGAGAAGGTGTTAAAACATGATGCTCTCTTGCCACATCTAACATGATTTGAGAATACACTAGGGGGTGCATTGGGATCTTATGAGATGTGGCCAGAAGCAAATTTGGAAACTCATTGTCATGATCATCTAGTAAATACTCCCCAATATAGGCTTACATTCACATGTAAAAAGGTTTCTCTTACACATGAATGCATGGGAACAAGCATGTGCATTGCCAAAGGGATCATAGTTAATGTTCGTGAGTATGACATGGTTGAGGGTGAAATGTTAGGTGAAAAGGAATTATGTGTAAAATCAAAATTTGTTGCAGGAACAAACTTGGGTTTGTCGTTGACAGGTATGCTAACACATGGACATAGAACATGAGGTTTTGGTCATTTCTCCCTACCATCTGTACACATGGGATCACATTTTACCATTACATCTCTTGCAAAGTGCTTGAGGGACCTTGAAGACCCACACCTTGATATGTATGGTGATTTGCTTTATGAGAGTGGAAGTTCAAGAAACACACTTTCAAATGCATTATTTCAAAACTCTATTTACTCAAAATGTAGAGTGTACAAGGATGCTTTCCTATCTTTAAATGGAAGCTCAAAAAATCGAAATCTTGATTTTAAACCTCTTCCTCCACATTTGTTGTTATAGTTGGACAATGCAGCTAGTGATAATAAGCATCGTTATGTTTTCATGTTTCTATCACTATTAACTGCACTTGATGTCTTCATCACTATTGAGGTTGGGTTCTTGCTTGTGGGGCACACCCATGAAGACATAGATGGAACCTATGGAAGAATGTCTTCCAACTTGAAAAGTAAAGATATATATTCTTTACCTAGATATATATTCTTCACCTAGTTTAGGTGGAAACACCTGTTTTTCTTCATTTGTGCAATGTTTTAAGAACGAAATCTAACTCTAGATGGTGGATACATATCGTACAATAGAAAAAAAATGGGTGTTTCCACCTAAACTTATTGAAAAAGTGTATGACTTCAAAATTTTTCTTAATGGGTACATCAAGGAGGGGGAAAATGCCCTAGTTGGACATCTTAATGTCCAGTACTTCCAATTTCTTGTACTCAATGATGTTCCAGTTATGAGGTATAAAGAATCCATCAAAGACATTGAGTGGTCAAAACTAGCTGAGTTGTGGAATATAGATGATGAAGGTCGACCTATATTTCCCACAGGGAAGTCTTCTTTCTTACATCCCAAAGACAATGATGTTTATTTAAAAGAACTAAAGGAATGACTAACATCATACATAAAAATGTGGCAAGAGACTATTGGCAATGAGAATTCACCAATTGTTACAGAGGAATGGAATAAAAAACTAGAGTATTGGAAAAGTGTTCTTGATGCATTAGATGGAATCTACAATGACCATACACCCTTGGATGAAAATGATTCTTCTTCTAATGATTTTTGTACCAAGACGAGGAAAAATGTTAACGTTCATGGTAATACACTCCATGCAATATCAAGTATTATGGATGGGGATTTTGATAATGTGACAGATGAACCAATATATGTTGGAATCAAGTGCAACAAGCCAAAGCCAACATTCGATCCTAGAATTGATGTTGATAAATGAAAGATGTTGCTTGTTAGATCAGGAAATGAGGATGAAGGAGAGATGATTTGGATGGAAAAAGCTACCTCATATATCTTCCAGGATGATGACAGCGAGACCCTTCATGTAAAGATTGATTGGTGGCAGCCTAGCTCAGGGAAATACAAGGGAAATTTTTTAGAACAATATTGGGTACCAAATCCTGATGACACAGAATTTGGATCTATTCCAATTAATACCATAGTTTGGGCATGGATGCCAAACAATGAAGATTGTAGGAAGACCAAGATAAATAAATTTGGTATACAAGCTGTTCTTGATCTTCTTGAGCGGATATAAGGAGATTAGTATACATGAAGAAACTTTTTCAATGTTATTAGTATAATAAATACTCTTCAAGCTACTTTTTGAGGAATTTTATATTATTTACTGCATATATGAAATTTTCACTTCAAGTTCATTGTTAATTCATGTGACGATACTTTATGCGAATTAGATAACACCATTCAAATTTTAACTTTTCAATTTGTCTTTTAGATCAACACAACATATGACTATATCAATTGTGCATAATTATATTTATTAATGCATGTACAAAACCCTTTCCTTATTTATTATTATCTTTTACGCACTCTCTTCAATACCACTTTGAGCTTTTCATTTTGTTCCCGTGATGATTGGTGGAGTGTCCACTTGAAACGTAGGGACGTTTCAACACACAATTTAATTCCATAAACTCTCTTTGTCATTATGACTAACTATGGAAATCTTCATCCTCAAGATGTACTTGATCTGCTTGAGAAAATATAAGGAGATTATGTGGAGATGATTCATGAATGTAATTTTGCTTTTTGAATGACTAATTAATATACATGAAGAAAAAGTTGTCAATGTCTGTAGTATATCAAATATTCTCTTCAAGCTACCTTTTGAGGAATTTTATATTATTTGCTACATATATGAAAATTTTGGTTCAAATTCAATGTTAATTCATGTGATGATACTTTATGTGAATGCACCTTAAAACATCTTATAGACTTGCTTTGTGAATAAATGTAAGGCACTTGCAATAAGGTTTGAAGTTAATTTTCCCTATTATTCGTTGTTATAGTTCATATAAATTTAATTGCACTACTATGTTGCATTCAAATTCATAATTATATTTTCTTGTGTAGACTTTAAACTGGTGCAAACTTTGTACTAGTATATTAACTTATACTCAATAAATACAGTACTGACATTTTGAGTGTGCAGGTTTTATCAATTTGTCATCATTGTGATTGATTTTCTGGATTAAACTATGTGAAGTTTTTTTAGACCAACGTTTTGAGTGGACACTCCACCCATGCTTGTTACGGGAACCATGAATAACTCATTGTGGACTGAAAAGATTTCACATAACTTAATCCAAAAAATCAATCATTAAGTAGTAACATCATGTTAGCTTTAATTCATGTTAGACATTATCGTTAAATACATTGCATCATAAAGACAATTTAATCCATGTGAGATTTAATGCTGGTCGTAATGCACTGCATGTAATATAAGTATTATGGATGGAGATTTTGATAATGTGACGGATGAACTGTTATATGTTGGACCCAAGTGCAACAAGCTAAAGCCAAGATTCAATCCTATGATTTAAGTTGAGAAAGGAAAGATGTTGCTAGTTAGATCATAAACTGAGGATGAAGGAGAGATGATTTGGATGAAAAAAACCACCTCATATATCTTCCAGATTGATGAAAGTGAGAATCTTCATGTAAATGTTGATTGATGGAAGCCTAGTTCAGTGAAATACAAGGGAAAATTTTAGAACAATATTGGATACCAAACCTTGATGACACATTACTTGGATCTATTCTAGTTAATACCATAGTTTTGGCATGGATGCAAAATAAATAAGATTGCAGGAAGACTACGATAAATAAATGTTGTGTACAAGTTGTAATTGATT
>LPNX010127162.1:770894-798013 GCA_001517045.1 Pseudotsuga menziesii
AATAATGTTTGAAGTGACTTTTCCCTATTATTTGTTATTATAATTGATATAAATTTAATTGTTTTAATCTGTTGCATTCTAATTAATATTATATTTTCTTATATAGAGTTTAAAGTGGTGTGAGCTTTGTACTAATGCAATATCTTATACACAACAAAGACAAAATAGTAACATTTTCAAAGTGCAGGTTTTCACAGTTTGTCATCATTGTGAATGATTTTTTGGATTAAGTTGTCAGTGATTTTTTCAACCAACATTTCAAGTGGGAACTTCATGCATGATGGTTGGGGGAACAATGTAAAATTCATTATGGTTTGAAAATCTTTCACATAGCTTAATCCTGAAAATCAATATCCAAGTATTAACATTTAATGTCAATACTACATAAGTTAATAATAGTCAGAACACAATATTAATATGTTGTTAAATAACTTTATATCATGTAATAAATTTCTTACACAAATTATTAATAATTCATTAGTCAAATATTGATGACTTTTGCTTTAATACGTAAATATAAATATGAATGATAATCAAAGTATAACATTAAATACATTTATAGGTAAAATTTCTCACATAAATATGTTATTCATAAAATCAACATTCATCCACTTAGTTTATAATACACCACCACCACCAACAATAATAATAAATTATGTCTCTATTCTAATTCATAATTTATTTTAGTCATTACTAAGATAAAACCCATTTTACTCTAAGTCATAAAATATTTTCTCTTGTCCACTATCAAGTGCTACCAACTTCCAAAAATAAAACATCATACTCAAAAAAAATTAGACTTAGTATGGTAACTCAACCTAGACACATTAGTTAACATAATTTCAATTAAATGAAAGTCCAAGATAATAATAGCAACACACATTAATTATTAATGTCATTAAATAACTTTAATAATAATATGTGAAAAAATCTTCTACAAACTATTTTTAGTGATATAATAATTGATCTTAACTTATATTAGAAAATATAAATAATAGTAATATAAATAAATTATATTTCTATTCTAACGTATAATTGATTTTGATCGTTAAAATAATCAACTTAGCATAGTAACACTTAATATATAATAGTTTTTCTTGTCACTTGTAAAATGTTGCTAACCTTCTAGTATATTACAACATGATACTCAACACATACAATATTACTTGTTATGTGGAGAATTAAAATTGTTACAGTAACAAACCCATTTGTATTATGTCATTAAATAGTTTTTAAATGGGTCATTCTAAAATTGTGCCAACATTCTACTAGTATAGGAACTCAACACCAACAATGTACTAGTTACCATATCAAATTATAATTCAATTGCTTAATCATGGTAACATATACAATATTAATGTCATTACATAAACTTAATGAACTTACCATTTAATTCAAACTATAGATAATATTAATAGAAATTATGTCAGGAATCAAAGTCCAAGAATTTCATCATTTTGAAAGAATCAAAGCCTAAGACTTTCTTCATTTTGATTTGTCATAGAGGATTAGAAATGTGTAATCTAGGTGTTAACACAGTCCCTCTCCCCTAATGTTGTAAAGGGTGCTAGCTCAATGGAAGAGCACCTGCATTACAAGCAAGATGATGGTGGTTCGATTCCTCCGTGCCCTAACATAAATTAATAGATGATATAAAATATTAATGATAATACAAATATTGTAAGATATCTATATTTTCAATATAAATATGCACTTTTCAATTAAACACATTGTTCAAATACTTCATAAATAAATAATGAACACTTGCAATAATTAGTTGAGTTGGTTTCCCCCCTTCCTCTTGTATATGAAAAAAAGCAAATTTTACTACACTAATGCTATTCTAGTTCATAATTGATTTTGATTGTTAAAATAATTAATATTAAAAAATAAGGGAGGATTTACTAACTTCAATATCATTAAATAAATTTATAGGTAATAGATTTCTCACGTCAATCTATTACTCATAAAGTAAACATTCATCAACTTAGTTTTTAATACACTACCACTACAAACAACAACAATAATAAATTATGTTGCTATTTTAATTCATAATTTATTTTAATCATTACAAGGGTAAAATTTAGACTTTAAAGTCAAAATATTTTTTTTGTTTTGATTATAAGTGGTGCCAACTTCCAAAAATAAACAACATACTCAACAAAGACAAAAATAATTACTATGACAATGCTTATTATAATTGTTGTAGTAGCAAATACAATGCTGGTATTATGTCATAAAATAATTTAATAAACTTAACATTTAATACAAACTATAAATAATATTAATAGAAATTATGTAAGGATTCAAAGGCTATGACTTTCCTCATTTTGAAATAAGTCAATCTAGCGGAAGTTCTAAATTCTAGATCTAACCCATCTAGTTCTAATTGAGACGTAATATTTCCTCCGGTTCTAATTGAGATGTAATATTTTCTTTTGAATGGTTGAATACTAAAGTTTTACTCGAAATAAATAAAAAAATATTAATTGAGAAAATAGCTCATTGGATTAATTCTTCCAAATTTAATGGAATAGTTCTTTGAGTTTATTTTTCTAGATTTAATAGAATATGAACTTAGAGATTTACAAAAAAACTCAATGTGGATGAAATCCTTGTAATAGAATATTTCCAAATTTAATGAAATATGTGTTCAAGGGTCGAACTAGTGATTTTGTATCTATTTTGGAGAGGGTTATAACATTATTTATAAAATTAATAATGATGCACATGAGGCCTGAATAATGTCCCTTAAGCACCCTCTTGCTCTGTTCATAAATTCAAGTAGGTTTGGGATCATTTGGAAATCCATTTTCAGCATTTACCCTGGGGGAATTGGAACCCCAAATTGCTAGTAAAAACTCCCACCTTGGCTAGAATATTAAACCATATTTCAGAAATTTTTGGAGGGTCATAAATAATCCCTGAAAATCATATGAAAGTATTAATATCAGTCAATGACCTTCTCAAAATATTTGGGAGCATTTGGGCCAATTTGGAGACCTAGACATCAAAACTAGTCAAAGGTCAAAATAGGGAAAAAAGTGCAAAATTGGTCATTTTAATAAAATTTTCAAAAAGAGACATTATAGTGGTATTAGAGCATGGTCTTGGAACCTGTTAATTAATACCATAAATTTAATTAAAATTTTCATACATGTCTTTTCTTCACAATAGACCCACTATTCCTACTTTCATTCCTCCCCGATCAACGAAAGAAGAAATTACAACCATAGATATTGAAGCATGGTTCCAGGAATATCTAAATTTGAGAGGGGATATTCATGAGAGGTATTATTTACAAGAATATCTTTTCAAGTATGGATTTAGACACAAGAAGGAAAATGTGAACTCATTAAATAAAAATCAGCCTACTTGTGAAAATAGGAAAGATTTATCCTACACTATACATGAGGAAGTTATAAACACTTTTACGGACATCACATGGAATATGTGGAAGAAATGTTGTTATAAAGGTGATAAAAATAACTTAGATACACCATTAAAAGAAGAAACAGAGAATCATGAAGTGGAGCATCAATTATCTCAATGTGATTGCAAAGAAGAACATAAAGAGGAAGGTGAAGACAAGCTCACAATCCTTGCTGATGGGGGTTGTGAAAATCAAGGAGAATTTACTGATGGGTGCTCACAACTCTATGTTGGTGACATAGATATCAGATTTGAAAATGTTGCTGCAGTTCAAATTTATCATGAGAATAAATATGAATACCTTGTAGCAGCTAATGAAGAACCAAGGTCAATTTCCCCATCACCACTTGAGCTTCAAGGAGTTGTTCAAATCAAGAAGAAAGAAGAAGAGGAGGTTCACTCCCATGACCCATCCTTCATTCAAAGGGTCTTTGAATATGAGTGAAATGGATATACATGATGCCCTTAGCATACTCCAATCACTTGTTGTGGTGGAAGAGGAACTTGAGTTTCCTCTTGAAAATGGTTACACACTTTTTGGATAAGTGCACGATTCCTACCTTGGAACTAACCCATGAGGAAAGTTTTGCATTTTTAAGGGAGGTGCATAATCCTACCTCTATGGAAGATTCAAATGATGAAAATTTTTCACTTTATTATCATTTGGGTGATTTGGTTCTTTCTCCTACATCCTACACCTCCAAATTTTTCAGCATTCATCCTAATGAAGTATGGGTGAAAGGTTTATTTTGTATGGTTCCACATGACGAGTATCGGATTTCTATCTCTCATTTCGATGATGACATGATTATAGAACCATATTATTTACATTTTTAGAAGCATCCATTTTTACATTATGTTGATACACATCTAGATGCATGCACCTATGGTATTCACTTGAGACACTTGGAGACTCATGATTTTCCTTGCTCCTTTCCTAGTCCATTTGATGTTGGAGGAACTTCATCCCACACTTGGGTGAAGATATATATGATTGAAGAACATTATTATTGGAAACAAAATACTCTATTATTTCATGATGATATACATATTCATGAGTGTATTGATAAGACTTCTTTGAGCCACTTGAAGTCTTCATGTTTTCTTTGCTCATTTGGTTCAGATTTTGGTGGAGGTTCTTCATTCACTTCTTGGGTGAAAGAACACATGGCTGATTATATTGATGCACTTTATATATTTTTGGAGCAACATTATGAGACATGGGATCCTCACCTATGTCATTGGGGAATATATGATATAATACTTGATGCTTGTGTGTATGGACCACATGGTGATCTACTTGGATGTACAAGCACTTTCATGATTATTTGATGAGGTACCTTCTTGATGTAAATTAGTGTATGATGTTGTTATGTACTTTCATGATATATATTTTGTACTCATGATGTTTGAAAGGGTGCAATGAAAGAAATGGGATCCTGGCATTGCTTGGTTTCATCTCACTTGGAGTAGCAGTTCGATTGTTGGTTTGAGAAAGAAAACCAACCTTCGGTTGTTTGAGTTCATATCTACAAAGTAGTGTTCGAGTTTCCTATGTGGAAGACCCTTTGAGAGATGGATTAAATTTTCACATGCTTGGTGTTCATGGCATTTCATCATAGAAATTTCACACCATGCATGTATCAGGATCATATGGGACCCTAGGATCAGTTTTGGTCTCATTGGTTTCAATTTTGGGGGCAACAAGCAACATTAGAGATTGATTAACCACTTGATAAGATGATTGTAATCAGAGTAGTGCAGAAACAAGCATGGTGGTTCCTCTCTGAAATTTTCTTGGAATATTAAGAAACTCAAAGTTTGGTAACTCAACACCAACTTCAAAGAATTATACAGAAGCAAAAAGGGTTAAAGTTCATAAAAGGTTTCCAAAATATGGAGGTAAAGATTATTTGCACAAATTTGGTTTTTATGGATTTGACTAATCCTTTTGGTGTTAGTGGTGATGCTACAGGATATATCAATATGCATAATCCACATATATTTACATTTGGGAACACAAAATTGCAGTACATGAGTGCCACAACTCAAGTTGCAGCTAAAGAAAATCAATGAGCAAAACCATAAGAGAGCACTTGCTGCAAGGGAAGGAGTACCAAATGAGAATGTCGCTTGGGAATATGAATATTTTGCAGCATCCAAATCTGAAATTGCTTGCGGATGAGAAATATTGGGTGGAGAGGACTATAATGTCCCCATTTTAAATAATTGCATAGCAGGACAATTCCATCAATCCTACTAGTTTCCTAGGTTGGATGGATACATTTGGAATTTTAATAAGGGAGCTAATAGATGATGTTCAGACATTAGAATGGAATAAATATTTAATAATGGATCTAATTAAATAAATACAAGAGAAAATTCAAGTGGAAATGGAGCATCGAGACACATGAAGATTATGGGGCCCACACAAGCTAGAATTTGTGTGCCACATGGCATCCTCCTCTTGCAATTTTGAATCCATGGGAAGCCTAAATGTTCTTGGATGTGTCATAAGGCTAATACACTTGTCCATATGTATCATAGGTCGAATTTGGAAGGAAATGTAACTTACATGGGAGAGGAAGATTCAGTTTGGAGCTAGTGAGACACTTGGACTAGATTCCCTAGCTCTATTACAATAATGATGAAGATGTTATGACACCTATGACACAAATCATATCTGAAGGCTGACATCTGACATATATGACATGTTAGGGCTAGAAATATAACTCCAAGAGGGTGCTCAAGGAATTTAGTGTAGATATGATGCTTCCACATGTGATTTGGTGGAAGTGGGAGACTAGGAATTGTTGTAAAAGTGGGATTCTTTGGAATCTCTTCCCAACTAGAGTTGCAATGCATCTCTTGGAAGGAATTCGACCCATAGAGAGATTGGAAACTATATAAATGTCAAGAACAAAGAATAAAGGCAAATTTTGATCATTTGAGAAATTTTCATTTGTGAAGAGAGAGAGCTAGTGGATGACTAGTTTCTTGTCTTAGCCAATTTCGAGGGTGAAAGATTCCCATCCTGTTGGTGTTTGGAGAGGCCATTCAGGTATTTCATGGAGATTTAATGGAGCTTTTATTTTTAGGTGTAAGCTATAGGGATGCTCATGGTTTCTTCTAGTGCAACCCATCCTCTCAACCATTCCCAGTTTTTCTTGCATAGTCTTGCTCATGGAGGGATTGCACTTTGGGTGAGATATTGTACTCTTTGGGAGAGATTCTCATGGTACATTTCTTATTGTAATAATCTTAATATACTATTTTATTCATCTCCATAAAGTCTTAGGTCGAAATACCAAATGGTTGTATGTGAAAGTGATTTTTAATGAGCAAACAATGACCATTTCCCCACTCTATTGATATTGCGCTTTGGGTGAGTTATTGTACTCTTTGGGAGAGATTCTCATGGCACATTTCTGATTGTAATAATCTTAATATACTATTTTATTCATCTTCAGAAAGTATCAGGTTGAAATACCAAATGGTTGTATGTGAAAGTGATTATTAATGAGCAAACAATGACCATTTCCCCCACTATATTGATGTATGCCATTGTAATGCTGATGATTTCAAATGAAAGAATGTTTCTGTAATATATTTATGATGAATGGAATTCCATTGATGAGTATTACAAGTTTCATATCCAACACTTAAGAATTTGAAGTCATCTTACTCAGTTTATTTTCATTTGGAGAAGATTTGGTGCCATTTCCCCAAGGGTCGAACTAGTGATTTTGTAGCTATTTGGGAGAGGGTTATAACATTATTTATGTTAGCACTCATGCTAAATTTTTGAATGGGTGCTTGCGGTTGTTGTCCTGAAAGAAGGGGTATAGGCAAAAACGTTCTGGGCCCAACGACTTTGAAGTAGGTAAGGACTCTTATCCTAATCTTGAGCGAAGAATGGAACAATCCCTTGGCGCTTAATATTTCACAATTGCAATGAAGGATGTGCACGGAGGAATGAGCTATGGGGGCATGCAAAATCCATGGCCCGTTCTGTTTTCCAATGATCATGATCAAAGAGGACCAGATCTACGACAGATACACGCCCTCACGGCGAGATATGCAAGGAACATAAGGGTGTGTCAAGGCTGTGATGTCCAGGAAAGCACACACATCTTAGACGGCCAGGATCTTCCCCATCAGAAAGATCTATAGTGGAGAACATTTTTTTCCACCCCAACTTGCATGGTAAATAGGGTAGAAAGTGGCCTTTTGTTTTGTTTTGTGCTTTATTAATTTGATCGTCACCGAAAAAAATTGATTTAAAGATGTGCGGGTGGAAAACGGTTTCCTATCCCAGAATGATTGGAAATTCAATTTGACAGGATAAGGATATATGCTTTTTTTTTCCCAAAGAAATAGACCTGACTTCGAATCCTGGCGAAGGCGGCCCGGTCCATGGTTTCCTCTTCAACCTGCACATAACCGCATGTCACAATTTATTGGGATGAAAGGCCAAAGTATGAATTCATTTTTAATTTATTTTTTTAAAGAGTAATTATTTTAATTTAAAAATTAAATGATCAAATTAAATTAAGAAGTCCTGATTATGTGAAATGTTTTTATTTTCATAGGTTTTATCATGTATTTTAAAAAAAAATGTCAAATAGAAACCATAATGTGGGGCTATAAAGATTGAAAGGTTAAAATAAAATTAAGATATTAATGTTTGGCTATAAATATTTAAAGGTGAAAATAAAATTAAGATATTACAAAGAGATTATTAAAGATCAAAAGTATTTCTCTATCTTAACCAATTTCAAGATGAAGATTAATATAGACATAACTAATCTCTCTTTTTTTAAGGTCATATGATCCAAAAAAAAAAAAAAAGTCTAAATGGATGTTAATCAACAGGATCAACATCAATATCATCAATGTAATATAAGAAGGATAATCTTACTGATTATAAATTTTGTCAAATATCTTAAATAAGTTTAAAATAAAGTAAAATTTTATATAAAATTTGGATTATGATAAAACTTTAAACTTTTATAAAAAAATTGTAAATTTTATTTAATTTTATTTATAAAAATAAAATTTAATCATTTCAAATAGAATATATGTTTTTATTTAAATTTTAAGTTTTATTATTAAAAATATTTTTATTTATTTTTATAACTTAGTTTCATGACTAATCAAATGGAAAACAAACAATATATTCTATTCCTTTTGTTTAACAAAGAATTTTTTAATAAACATGGCGATAACAAAGCACGAGTTAAATAATTATTACATTTAACTTTAAGTCAAATAATTTAATCATAAAAATAATATATTTATCAATTAGTAAATTATAATAAAATTTAATATATATTCTTTTGTGGTAAAAATAATATTTTTATCAATTAGTAAATTATAATAAAATTTAATATATATTCTTTTGTGCCAAAAACATTAGGTAATTTTTTTTTAGGTATTATGCCGTGAAACTTTCGGAAAATTTTCAAGGTATTATGGGGGTGAAACTTTAGGTGAAAACGTTTGGTGACACTTTTTTTTGTTCGGCGTCTTCATCAATTCCATGGGTTAGGGTTCTATACTTGTTTATTCTTGTGGTTTTTTCGATGGGGCATCTGCTAAAGGCACTGGAGGGGTTGGCTATTGTCTGTTATTGAGCGAGTCACAGTATTTCGAGTTTGCATTGGGGGTAGGTCTTTGTACCAACACAAAAGCAGAACTGATTGGGCTCTAGGCCCTTCTGCATACAGCCCAAATGATGGGGATACCCAAGCTCAAAATATATGGTGACTCTTCAATCATTATAAATTGGGCTAAGGGTACAGCATCCCTTTCACCATTTGAACTCCATCATTGGTGTAGGGACACAAGAAAGCTATGCTCATGCTTTCTAGAGCTGTCTTTCTGTCATATCTATCGTGAATTCAATCAGCATGCAGATTGCCTTTCTAAAAAAGCTCTTTCTTTGGCTCCGAGATCGGGTAGTTACTCTGAATTTATTGAAGGCCATTTGGCCTCTCATGCCAATATTGAGCTCTTTTGAGCCCGGTGCTAGAGCATGTACTCCTCTTTATTATTGCAGCCCCATTTTATTAATTTTGGAGCGGACTCTTTTAGACTGCAGTTCTACACTCTTTAGTTCACGATAGATATGGTTTGAGTGACAGCCTTACTAATGGAAACTGTATGTTGGAGATGTTCTTGTCCCCTCTTGTAGCTTGTTGTGTTGTGTCTCCATTATGATGTAGCTGTTGAATGTTTTCTTTGATCCTCCTTCGTGATTGTAACCCACTTATTGGGATGGCATTTCACATGCCCTTTGATTCTTAATTGAATAACAAGGACATGCTTTTTTCTTCTGAAAAAAAAGGCGTCTTCATCAATGATTCATTTGAGGTATCTAAATCAAGTGTAGACGTTCCCTCCTTTTTTTTCGCTTCTTTCTATTTATTTTTTATTTTCTATATATATTGACATGTTTACATAAGTATGAACAATTTACCGCATTTACCAAAAACCTTTAAAGGAAGACTTAGCACACTTACCTTACAGAGCCTTTATGAATATATAGAGTCAATAGAGAAACCTAGAGAAGAAGGTAATGCTAAAATTTATGAATACATAGAATCATCATGTAGGGAAAAAACAGAACCTAAACTCTAGATAGCGTTAAAAGCAATGCTAAGAAGAGATCGAAAAACAAATAGAAGATAAGATGAAAAGAAAAAAAATTGAAGAACAAGGTAGAGACAATGGATATTAGACTACATGCAATGGAAATGCAAAAAAAAACCAAAAATCTTAAGTTAAAGGATATTGTTAAAGAGTTGGAGGAAAAAGTAAATCACAACCTAACCATAAATAATATAGAAAGTAAATTAGATATAAAACCAATGAAAGAGGAAATGAAGAAGTTGATAGATTTAAACCATAAAGGAAACAAAAGAGATTTAAACCTGATAATTTTTTGTCTAAAAGAGGAATCATTTAAGAGAATACATTAGCCGTTGTGAAGATAGAACTTCACAATAAGTTACAAATTGAAAATATTGGTCTCATATAAGCAACGAGGCTAGGAAATTTAATTGAGACTAAAGAAAGGCTAATACGGGTTAAAGTAATTGGCTCTACCAAACAAAAATATGGCATACTCAGTAAGACAAGACCTCATCCTAGAGGATCAGACCAAATTAAAAAAAGAAGGTCAAAAAGGTAAAAGAAGCTAGGAAGGAGGAAAATTTAGCATTAATCATAAACAAGAAAATTGTTATTCAAGAAACAAACCAAAATGATAGTAATAAATAGCAATTTCACACACTCTAGATCCTCTCTTGGAATTGTCGAGTCTTTCCATGGAGCAAAAGCCCCAAGTTAAGTTGGATCCTAAGTGAAATTGATATTTTATTACTGGTTGGAACTTGGGAGCATGGGGAATCCAAGGTCCCTGATATAGACAATGTATATATGTCCTATGGTCAATATGGAATAAACGTTCATGGCGTAGAGGCATTGGGGGTATAGCTTGTTACATCAGGAATAACATATCCCCACATGTTAGGCTTTGTAAGAAAGATCCTTACGACCAATTTATTTTGATAGAGATCATGGACATTAATGATTTAAAAAACATACATAACCATGTTTTATTTTTCCCCTATTAATTCCAACTTCTATTAATTCCAACTTCTATAAAAAACAATTTAGATTAAAATTGTCCTTATAATGGTTTAGAACATGATATTTCTAGTGTATGAAATGAAGGAAATATTATATTGATGGGTGAATTCAATGTGTGAATTTCAACAAAGACCTTGAGCTAGCTAATAGGTACAAAAGAAGATCTAAAGATCTAGGTGAAAATTTATTCAGTTCTGCGCTGGTCAAATTTTGTAGTGCTTAAAATCTTATCATTTGCAACGGTCTAACAAAATGTCCAAATTCTATCTGGATGACATGTATCCATGGTCTTGGAAGTAGTGTGGTATATTATGTTTTATATGGTATCCATTTATACAATAGATTAATAGATTTTGACATCTTCAATGACCATGATCTTGAATCTCATTATAGGCCTTTAATCAATAACTCTCAGTATTTCCATGCATAGCGATCCGAAAGAGGGAAATTATATTTTCCTTGAAAGCACCTAATCTTTGATAAAACTAATGGTGGAATTTTTTTGCATGACTTAAAAAATGATCTATTTCCTTTATCTAGTATGAATAATATAGAAAATCTATACCATAATTTTACTGCAACTCTCTCATTGTCCATTTACAAGTTCTCTATTGAAGTATTTGGCTAAAAGAGAGATAGTAGCACCAACCCTTGGTATGATGAAGAGTGTAAAGATTCAAGAAAATAAATTAAGCAAGCTACTGCAAAATTGATAAAAATGACAAGATAAATCACTACAAACCCTAATTAAAAGAAAAAATGTCACATCCCCTCCCCTCTACTTGTCGAGGAGAGGATGCGACTCCACACTGATTTTCCTATCAAACCGGGCAATCTAGACCCATGAACATGATAAACAAAATGCATTGAAAATAAAAGCATACATGTACAGATGCATATTACATGAATATACAACATAAGCAATCTCATTCAACACATTCATATGTTCATAATAATTCATAAGCAAATACAGTTGGAGAAACTAAATACATAAAGAATAGTTATTGTTACAACTGATTTTACCACACAAGGTGGATCATACCTTTATGGCCTTCCCTATCCCTCTGCAGACTCTTTGGACCCCATGGACCATTTTTTTTCCTTTGATGTTTCCAAGATCATCCCTAAAAACATGCCTTATTTTCTATACGCGACTTGTAAACCTATTCTCGCGTATATACGCAGATTTGACCCTCAAACCTGCGTACATCGAGATGTGTGCAAAAGACCAAATAGTTTTGGAGTTTTCCTTGATGTGGATCCGAGTCACTTGTCTCTTGGCCTTCCATATGCCTTGAGATCACTTGGATTTGAACTTCCATTACCCCATTGAAGCACTATATAAGGAACCCTTTGGATACATTGAAAGGGGAGGAATTGAAGAGTAAGAAAACTATAGTCCATTGTTTCCAAAGCTTATACTTGAGTCTGCATCCCTTTGTCCCTTGGAGCACTGTGTGTTCTTCCCAAGATTTCCTTTGCTTGTGAGTTTGCTATCGAGAGATGGAGGATTGAAGTGGTGGAGGCCCATGTGGAGGACTCAGTTTCTCCAATTTGCAGGCGTGCCGACAGAGGTTGTCACTATTGTAATCTTTGTTTTATATTAATAGAAATATATTTTCTTGTCCAATAATGTGTATTTAAATGAGTATTGAATCCATGGATGATTTTAAATTCTTATATGTTATTGATTATATATTCTAGAGTAGGTCTAACACCATCATATATAGTGCTTGTTTTGTTTACTGAATGTTGAGAGAGCGAATTGCTTATACAAGTGAGAGTGGAAAAGCTCAACGAGGATCTACATCAAACATCTGGAATAAGGTATGTTTCGAGATCCTTCAGTGTTAGATATTTGGTTTCTCTTGCATATGGGAAAGGATTGATTTCTACGGTTACTCTGTCTGTTGTGGTACCCCAAGCCATAGGAATTTTTCTTCGTAACAGAATTGGCGACCATACTGGGGATGTTCCTTGTTTTTCTTTGGGGTTTGGGGACACAATGTGCTTGATATTCTTGACTTGCTCTTTGTTTCTCCTTGTTTCTGTGTTGCATTTTATAGTATGTTCGTCCATTGACACTCCCCTTTATTGGTTTGACCCTTGGCCTGCTTTTTACCACTGTCTTCTCTGTATACGTAGGTTTTTGGCCAAAAGTCATGTACATATGCGGTTTTTTGGCCAAAAGTCACGTATACACATAGGTTTTTGGCCAAAATCCATGTATACATGCATATTTTTGGCCAAAAGTTGTGTATATACGTAGTTGTTCTTTAAACAGTCGCGTACATCCTCCCTTTTGGTGAGTTTGATGGTGTGGGAAGTTGTTGGGTGGGTTGTGAGTGTGGTTGAGTCTTCCTTGGGTCTGATGTTGTCTGTTGGATGCTTCTTTTATGACCAGAGACCGCTTTTTCATTGATTTTTCTTTGAAAGTAGTTTTAATTGTTTATCCTTTTTGTTTTTCCATTAGTGCATTACTCGTTTTGTCTCGGTGTCTTGTTGGGCTTGTGTTTTGTACTTGCTACAGAGATTGAGAGTTTTAGATGACTTTTATTGCATTTTTCATTCTTTTATATTGAAAAATACAAGGTAGTTTCATTTTCTTTGCATATGGATTTGAGGAGGTACTTACATTGGATTGCTTGGATGAGAGTTTTATTTAGGCTTTCATATAGGAAGGATTGCATTGACATTTAGAAAGGAATATATATTTATGCATCTCATGTAGTGCCATACCCTATTTTTCATTTGAAAAAGATTGCACTTAGCATTGTTTGTTATGTTGTGCATATTTACTTCAATGTTGAGTCATAACTTCATTAGTTGCATGATCATTTCCCTTTGAGTAATTACAGCGAATTAAAATCAACGCATAATAAAATGAATTACACTCTTTTCTTTTATAGGGTGCATCAATAAGATAAGGTTTTATATTCTTGGAATAGTTCAATGTGAGTAAATTCTCCAAGACCACTAAACACAAACAAGTAGGTGTCTATCCAGGTGAGATAGAGAAATCCTTTATATAATTAGTGTTTCTCAGGATCCTCCTCTTACAAGGGAGTTAAGCACGAGGCAATGTGAGCGGTTATGATTGGGATGACCCCTGGTTGTAACTGAGTAGCACCAAAAATATTTCCAGGATTGTATTCGTATCTGGGGGCTCTTTCGAGAGTTTCGAGCTTTGCTACCCTGCCCATACGGTCAATCCCACTTGCAACTGTCCTCCTGAGCATTGGTTATATTGGGGTGACCTTAGTTTCCTTACCTAGGTATCACAGGGGGTACTTGCAAAGGTTATTCTGTAGGTGTCCTGGCCAGGTAGAGGTTGGACAGCACAGTCGCTTTATGCATTGAAGCTGAGGGCCACTGTAATTGGTTACGTATCTCCGCTTGTAGTGTATGGGAGTTTCGAGCCTCTCCTAAGTGAGACATACATGCTGCATTTGGGAGCTCACATATCCTCCCCTTGTATTGCTTATATTGTGGTTATATATTTTCTTAGGAGTGTGATCTTTGTGCGTTAGTTGGCCTTTGGGATCGCGGTTACTTGAGTTCGACTCCTCTTATTTTCGGCATGTCTGGTATCCTATCACCCGTCGTTGGTCCTAGTACGGACCCTGGTGTCGGACTTGGGGGCATCACTGCCCCTTACCATGCTCATAGATTTGGGAGTGGTCACATTCTATCCTCTGCTCCATTTGTAGAGGATTTTTATTCCCTTCACTTGGTATTTACACCAGTGGTCACCCTCATGGGGGTGGTAGTGGATGCATGAACATTGGGTCTACACCTTACTTTCCTTTTTATGTCACATTGTCCACCGCATTGTTTTCTTTGGGTGCAGTTGTCATGATCATTCCTCCCTATATCATATAGTGTGGATTGTTTATTAACTATTTTGGGTTGTTTTGGACTAATATGGTTGTCATGTAGGATCCGGTTTTTGTACATTCTCTTCGAGGTTTTGACCCATTCGTGCCTATCATAGGTATCATGTCTAAACTGGCATATAGGTTAGGATTTCACATCCGCATGCATTTTTCATGACCTTATGATTGTTTTATTTTAACCTTAGGTACGAACCCATTCCAAGGTATCACGTAACCTTCATGTTGTTGTTAGAAGTGGTACTATGTGAATAGTAGAGCTTGACCATACATGGGTGCCCTAGTTAGCTCTTGTTTTGCATTTGGTTCCCATGCCGACATTTTTTCCTCTAGGATATGGGAGTCCTTTGTATAGTGTCGCCATGTCTTTGCGCAAGAGCCTCATACTCCTCTTGATCTTTTTGCTAGCCTTCTTCCCCTAGGATTCCCTTATATCAAGTTGTAATTGCATTATCATGAGTTTTACCTGCCTTATTGAGCCTTATGCCGGCTTCCCTGACTTTGATTATCAACCATATAGCTCGAACTTATCTCATGTCTAGCCACGCAGAGCCATTTTAGATATCTTTTGCAGTTTGATTCCTCATTTTTACCGGGAGGGGATTTTCCCCCGAGTGTTGTTATCCTACACATGTATCCTTGCATTGAGCATAGGTATGTTCCACTACTTGGAACTAGTTTGTTTTCCCCTTGACACTCGTCTCCTCCTAGCCTGTAACTATAAAGCACTTTTATTCTTTTTCAAGCTTTTCAAAATATTTGAAAAAGTCCAAAAAATAAAAAAACCAAAAAGCCGGACAAGAAAAGATATTATCTTTGGCAACAATCGAGTTGTGTCGCCTTCGAACAGAGCACTGTATATCAAATTCGTTGGTTGGGTTAATAGTTTGAGTTTAGGAGCTGTACTTGTTTCTCTGCGTTTATCTCCACCGACTGGTTAAGCTTCCAGTCCTCATGGAGCCTCTGTCGATGCCTCCTGTGTCGCAGAGATGTCCCAGTTTTGTATATCGAGTCTATGCTGCCTATATTCAGTCACCATTCACCTTTATGCTCTTGTTTGAAGGAAGTTGAAACCTGAGTCAGCCATCCCTTAGTTCTCTTGACTTTGCATGTCGACCATTCCTAGTATTGATACTGGTTCATGCACATTATGATCGAGTCCTTCCACATTATACAACTTTGTTGAGTACCTTGTGTTGGATGATGGGGGATGCCTTAATGCCCTCCTTCCAGCAGATTTCATCCCATCGACTTCAAATCATTTATTCTGGGATAGGAATCTAGAGTCATTTTGAGTGCCTTGAGACTTGCAGTCATCAGTGGCAGGTTCTCTCGCCATCGACAGTTTTTGGGAATACATCAATGTCCCCTAATCGATGGATACTCTCAAGTGTTCAACCTCAACACATTTATTCACACTTGTTAGTTTGTACTCTAGTACCTTGATTCCCATTTTCATTATCAGTGGGTGATCTCGTGTCTGTTAACGGTATACATCAATGATCGGTAATCATACGATGGACTACTATGTTCGACCTCGACACTTCTATTCACATAGTAGGACATGTACTCGTAGCGGATTATGAAGAAGACCTTCCAGATTGGTGGCATTTCATATATGCTACCTCCTTGATCATGCCAGTGTTCATGAGATTTCGGCTCTTGTGACTTGATTCCAGCATATGTCAGATGTTTCCAACCATTATGGAGATCTTGATCCATTATATATCTTTAGCTTTCATGGAGATCATGATCCTTTGTATATCTTCATCATGGATATTTTGATCTATCTATATTGTACATGGCGATGACCACACATGTCATATTTTGTATCATGCCTATTCATGGCCATTGTACTCTTCTGTATCCGGGACTGCTATATGTACTTGTAGTTATGTGCAGAGTTTGATTATTGTATTATACTATTGTATGGCTGGTTCTTCCACCTGGTTCTTCATCAATCCACTTCTGGGATGGACAAATAATGTATTTCGGCCATCGTGACATCCCTCTGACCTTACACATTAGGGGGCATCTGTTACAGCTGATTTTACCACACATGGT
Organism: Pseudotsuga menziesii; assembly: GCA_001517045.1. NCBI lineage: Eukaryota > Viridiplantae > Streptophyta > Pinopsida > Pinales > Pinaceae > Pseudotsuga > Pseudotsuga menziesii. The sequence continues at coordinate 787,940 of LPNX010127162.1, forward strand.
GGGTCACACCTTTATGGCCTTCCCTGTCCCTCTGCAGACTCTTTGGACCCCATGGACCATTTCTGTACCTTTGATGTTTCCAAGATCATCCCTAAAAACATGCCTTATTTGCTATATGCGACTTTTAAACCTATTCTCGCGTATAGACGCGGATTTGACCCTCAAACCCATGTACATCGGGATGTGTGAAAAAGGCCAAATAGTTTTTGGAGTTTTCCTTGATGTGGATCCAAGTCACTTGTCTCTTGGCCTTCCATATGCCTTGAGATAGCTCGGATTTGACTTTCCATTACCCCATTGAAGCACTATATAAGGAACCCTTTGGATACATTGAAAGAGGAGGAATTGAAGAGTAAGAAAACTATAGCCCATTGTTGCCTGAGCTTATACTTGAGTCTGCATCCCTTTGTCCCTTGGAGCACTTTGTGTTCTTCCAAATCTTGCCTTTGCTTGTGAGCTTTCTATCGAGAGATGGAGGATTGAAGTGGTGGAGGCCCAGGTGGAGGACTCAGTTTCTCCAATTCGCAGACGTGCCGACAGAGGTTGTCACTATTGTAATCTCTGTTTTATATTAATAGAAATATCTTTTCCTATCCAATAATGTGTATTTAAATGAGTATTGAATCCATGGATGCTTTTAAATGCTTATATGTTATTGATTATATATGCTAGAGTAGGTCTAACACCATCATATAGAATTCTTGTTTTGTTTGTTGAATGTTAGAGAGCAAATTGCTTATACAAGCGAGAGTGGAAAAGCTCAACGAGGATCTACATCAGACGTCCAGAATAAGGTATGTTTCGAGAACCTTTAGTGTTAGATATTTGGTTTCTCTTGCATATGGGAAAGGATTGATTTCTGCGATTACTCTGTCTGTTGTGGTACCCAAAGTCATAGGAAGTTTTCTCCATAACAATTATCTTGAAAATAAGCTGTCCCACAACTAGCTATGTCGTTGTAGTGTTCCACCCAACCATAGGCCAGTGTGCTCATCAATCTCTCAGCACCATTGCCACCCTCGAGATGGGCATGATTTCCACAAGGAACTAGGGAACAACAAGCTCACACATAGCCAAATCTATATCAAATTAAGCCAAGCCAATCTACAGTTGGGTTTATCAGGTTGTTAAGGAAGTGGATAGGATGAATTGATAAGCTAGTGATATCAACCACAGAGCTATGGGCACCTGCACCAGATCTATCTAGCTTGGCATCCACAATACCTACTTACCCAACACAAGGAAGTATTCCCTTCACTGCTACATAGTCCCTCAGGCCACACCTTCCCTTCCATTGCTCTTCAAGGTGTGCATAGAATATTTTCTAGCCCCTCTTTATTTGTCTATGAGGTTCCTCTCTTCACTAGGTTTATCAAACCAATTCTGGGCCTCTTCCACTTCTAAGTCTTTCAGACTAAAAATGGATGCACACAACAACAAACACAAGTGTTGGTTCTAGGAAAAATGTCATGGGAAACAAAAAATGGAATTGCAAATGGGGAAATCAACCCTGGGTGAGAAATTCATTTTCAGAAACGTTCTTGGGCTCTACAGTAGAGAAATCGACCTCCTCAAACCCCCAAATTGTGAATCTCTACTGCACATTCACTCAATAATACAAAATCAAATTTTTGGGTATGGAAAAATGAGGAAAACACAGGAATCGTGAAGGAAAATGCACAACTAGCTCCAGCTACGTGAGGAAAGGAAGAACATGGATGAATAATGGAATGGGTAGCAATTTCTGGGTGTTAAATTTCCCAATAAGTCAAAATACAATTTCCAAAAACTGATGGCTTCCCCAATACAAATTTTGACTGCCATACCTCTCATTCCCCAAGGCATTAACTACCTCAACCAATTTCTGGAAGAAATAATGATTGGGCACATAAGATTAAAAAGGTAGTTGACAGCTTTATGGGTTCTCCCATTGAAATTTGGCTCAACTCTATTGTTTCAAGGGTTTGAATAATTTCCCTCCCTATTCCTTGTGAAATCATGCCCCCATCTCTTTGTTGCATTGGCATAGCTAACTTTGTGGGTATTTTTATTAATTGCATATTTACACAATGCCTCAATTTTATAATGTTCCTGGCTAGCACGTTAACCATATGCATTGTTTTTAACTGTCGATACATAAAATGCTAAATCGATGGTGGGGCCTTGGCCTTGAGCTCCTCACCATAATTTAATAGCGTTATTTACATCATGTACAATTTTAATGCAAATGGAGTCAAAATCAAGATATTACAAAAAATGCACTATCTAAATGAAAGGCAAGAAAATATCTTACACCTATCCAAGATGTATCCCAAGAAATTATGGAGGCAAATTCTAACTCACAAAAGAAAAGATGATAATAAGATTTCCTTAATAGATTGGAATTCCTATCTTAAAAAGATTTACAAATCCCTAAATATCAGAGATAACATTCAAACCCTTCTTACAACGAAATAAGTTGTCTCGTTAGAAGACATAGATTTCGGGTTTAAGTGCTTAGCAAATGGAAAATCCAAAGAAATTGAAGGATACCAAGCATAAATCTAAAAATTGGGGGGCGTTCCACATCCTACACATCCACAATATCTTTAATCTAGTAGTTGAGCAAGGGTTCCCTACAACTTGGACTCAAAGCCTCATTATTCATATTTTCAAAAGTGGCAATAAAAATAACCCCACTAATTATTGGGCCATTATGATTAAAGCTCTCTCTTAGCTAAGTTATATTGTATTATCTTAGAAAAGAATATCAACGAATGGCTAGAAATGGAAGGTAAGGGGAGGATAAAGGCCAAGCAGGTTTTAGAAGGAATCATTCAACCACATACCACCACATTATGCTTAGGATCATTGCTGAGGAATGACGTTAATAAGTCTGACCTATTTTGTTGCTTTGTGGATTTTAGAAAAGATTTTGATACGGTGCCTTGAAATAACCTATGAAATAGGCTAGAGGAGCTTAATGTTCCCTTTGAGTGAGTAGAAACTTTCCACAATAAGGTTATATGAAAAGATCATTGCCAAGTTTAAGAATAATGAGGGGTGGTTGACAAATATAAACTATAATATTGGAGTTAAGCAAGGTTTCCCCCTCTCCCCTACCCTTTTTAGCATTTACATCAATAAACTAGAAAGGCACTTAGAAGAAGTAGGTTGCGTTGGCACGATCTTGGTTGGGATATTTATTATCCTCCTGATGTATGCTGATGACATTGTTCTTATGCCAAGGCATTCCTTTGATCTTGATAAGAAATTAAGAACTCTTAAATATTTCTGCTCTAACATGGGTATGATTGTTAATACCAGCAAGACAAAAGTTATGTATTCATCACAAGAGAAATTGGAACTATAGGATTGAGAAATGGAATAACAGAGGGTGGAAAGCTTATTTTGGTCTCGAAAATAATTGTAACTCATCCAACCTGGCCATGTGGGATAAAAAGTAGTTCTTATTTGAAACTATTATCATCCTTGTTATCTTGTACGGTTGTGAAGTATGGGAGTGCATCCTTTCTAGAGAATCTTGGAGGAAGATTGAGCAAATACAGAAGCGATATATAACTTATAACCTCGAAATCAAAAGAAATATGTCTTATCTTATTCTCCTCGTAGAAGTGGGTCTTTCCCCCATCGAGAGCAGGGTTATGACTAGGTACCTAATATACAAGCACAAGATAAATAACATGGGAAATAAAAAACTTCCTAAAATTACTTTCAACTCAAGTCAAATCCAACTACTCCTCAAGCGGAGTTGGTGAAAAGATACCATTTCTTGGTTAAACCATTCCAAGGGGTATTGATGAAGATGACACATTGCAGGATATCAATAATGTCAAAAATATTATTACTTCTAAGTTTAAAGAGAAATTGTGGTGCAAGGAAAATTCAGTGGTTAAGAGAATATTAAGATACTATAAGGGGGTCATTAACCTTGATTTGGAAGATCAGAAGTATCTCTCGGTAGTAACTAATTCAATGAAGAAAATTAATATAGCCAAGATTAGAATGAACTCGCATGAGCTCCATATCGAAGTTGTGCGTTGGTCTATTCGTAAAACTCTGCAGGGGAAAAGTGTTTTCCATCTTTGTGAGTCTTTGAGCATTGAGGATGAAAATCACTTTCTCATAGATTGCCCTGCTTACACTCACATTAAATATGAGTTTCATAGTATTTTTTACAATACAAATCTTTCTAATCTCCTAAGTTGTCAAAACTATAGTGATCTTGGAAAGCTTTTGTCCAAGTTTTTTTATAATAAGAATAAAATTTTAAAGCAAACTAAGTAATAGCCTTGTTAAGGTTTGATATTTCTGGTATTATATTGGTTATAAATAATATTTCTCGTATTATATTGTTTATAAATATATTAGGGGAGTCATATGAAGTGGTAAGTTTTTGGTGACTTAGAAGTCAGTAATAAATTATAATGATTTCTAAATTACTAGTTTATATATATATATTAAATCATAGGAAAATATTATTTTAAATGGTTGTTAATAAAATATTAAATTTACATCAATTATTTTAAATATAGTTTTGATGAAGCCGTTAAGTTTATGTGATAACATCAATTCTCAGTCAAGTTTTACGTTTCCTTATCTCCTTGACGATGTAAAACATAACAGGGTAAAATGGTTAATTAAATAAAATGGCCCATGCAGGTTTCGAACCTGCGACCTTCGCGTTATTAGCACGACGCTCTAACCAACTGAGCTAATAGGCCATACCTGTAAGTGCATTCTGTATAAATTTAAAGTCATATAATAAGAGGGATTACAGCGCAGCAAGAAGTAAGCGTGTACAATTGCTCATTCTCTGTTTCATAGATACAGTAATTTGTTGTATTCTACGAATTGATCCAAAGATGGTCACTTCTACGCATTTCCCCGTTGAAATTAATTTGGAGATGCAAACAAAATTCAAGGAAACGATATCGGAGCTGCTTAGAGATCTGTTTGTCATTATAATATATATATATAGTGTGTGTCTAACTTAGCTTGTTTGTCACTATCTATATATAGCTTTTGTGTCTAACTTAGCTTACATGTTAACTCGGTTGGGTGGTCTCATCATTAAGTTCAATCAAATAGAGGTAACATCTTCCCACTTCTGATGAGCGTTTTCCCACCAACTTGCAGCCAAATCCTTAAGGTGAAAGGCCGCTATTGTGATCTTGCCCCCATTTTGACATGTTAGATTTATGAGTGGAAGAGGTGAAGAACGATCTCACCCAATCATCCACTTATTCATTTTTAAAGAAGACTACAAAGTGAGGGAGAGACACCTTGGAATCCCAATCCAAACGAGTGTTAGGCATTGGTTGTGATGAATGTGGATCATCTGCATTGTGTCTACTTTGTATGACGTTTAATAAGCACCTCACAGTGTAACATTCAATGTTATAACTATGAGGATGTAACGGTTTACATTCTCACAGTCGCAACGTTAAATGTTACAATGCAGAGTGCTTATTGAATATCATCTTGTTTACCAGTCGTTAAAAAAGCTAAAGCTACAATCTATAAAGGGTAGTGTTTTCAGTATTAGTGACTTTATGAGGGACGTTGATACTATTGGATATTTTGAATGATCGGATACATGAACTTAGCAAATATAATTAATTAATGCCAACATTTTTTCAATGTGGTATATAAAGACTAGTAAGTTAAAAAATTAATCTATAGCTACACAAATTGACATCCTATGGTTTTTTTCGAAAAATATGATCCTAACTATCCATCTTTCCACCTAACCTTGTCTTAGTCCATGTGATACAAATTCCATGTCATACCACCACCATGACTCTTTATGGGAAATTCAAAAGCCAATGCAAAGCATTGAAAATGACATACCCCTTAGAGCATAAGTTCGTCCTAGAGGAAGTAAAGCAAAAGAGGAATCTCAGTGATGATGAAAGGACTAAGCAAAAGTGCAATAGAGGAAAGTGTCAAAAGGAGGTAATGATTCCATTGCAAAATAACAGGTAGTCATTATATATAAGGACAATAGTCAGAAACAAAGCCACCTATATTGGAAAACAAGGTAAGATTTCCAGATGCAACACTTGATCCTTTGTTAATTTTGCAGGGAAGTCCATGGCATGTTGGTGGCCTATGAAGCGATGAAACAAAACTTGCTTCTATCGTTTTGAGTGGTATAAATTTGGGTCACAAAATGCTTACAATGTTTTTCAATGGCAATGAATACTCTTCGTAAAGACAAAATTAATTATGAACAACATTGTAATACAGGAACATATGAAAGTAATTAAGTAATTTTTTCTCTAAACATGATTCATCACCGAACTCTATTTTTTTTTGTGAATGTGGGAGATGTTGGAAATATTAATTACGATTTGATGTCTTTTATGTCTCCACCATTCCAATCAGTCTATATATGAGTGCAATTTTATCAAATAGTTAGTAAGTCAGCCTGTCACTATTCTAGTGCACATCTCCTTGTATTTATTCAGCCATGCATTAGCCTTCAATTCAAGTTGTTAGGTATATTTCAGTCATACATTTATTTACAATCTTTAATGTTACTCGGTAGCTTAAAAGAGAAGCTAATGTTAAATTTTTGTATATAATTAGATGAAGTTAATGAACACGGAAGGAAAACAGTGTAAGACAGAGAAGGAGAGTCAAGCTCGTATCATTAAGAGGCTGAAGAAAGTCGATGAGATCCCAAGCTCTATGTTAGAAAATACCTTGCACAAACTTTGTATGTCAATATATGAAATTGTAGCTGCTCTTTTGTCATGGTGACACACACACACACATACAAAAAAACCTCCCGTGTTATTCACAAGGGTAAATTATGTTATGTACTTTTCTTCATATTTAGTCGTGTGAATAATATTCACATTTATCTTTTATAAAATGCAAAAATATTTTGGGATTTCACTTTTTAAGAGTTTTAATTCTAGTTCAATAACTTCACAACAAAGATTTATTTTGTTATGTGAATGTTTCAATATTTGCATGCACGTATTATTTAAAGGATTTTTTGCACATATTAGAATTATAGCATTTACTACGTAGTTCACATAAAGTGATCCTATGTAGTTCCTTGGATCTGGGATCATAGAAGGTTATCAGAGAAAGTTATTAGTGCAGGTTCAAGAAAAACAAAAGCTATGTTTTTAAAAGGAGAAGTTGAACAAGAAAATTTAAGAAAATGGCTTCCACTTCAAGTGCACAAATTTCAAGTCTGCAAACTCCCATTTTTATAGGAAAAAATTATCAATTTTGGTCTCTAACCATGAAGGTTATGTTCAGGGGTCAATATGTATGGGACATAGTTGAAAACGACTATGTGGAATAGAGGAAGAAGGATGGAAAATATCATGAAGAAACTATAGATGATAGGAAGGTTGTGGAGAAGGTGCTTAGGAGTCTTCCCCCAAAATTTGAATCCTTAGTTGTGACCTTGAAAATAAATAAATGTTTGTCCCAATTTACTATTGATGAGCTACAAGCCTCTATCATCAATCATGAACACAAATTAAGTGGATCAAATACATCATTATAAAGTGCATTTGTAGCACAATCATATATAACCCATGGAAGAGGAAGGGGGAGAACTAATCATAGAGGAAAAGGAAGTCGTTTTTCTAGAGGAGAATGTAATAATAGTCCTACAAATGTTGTTGGTAGAGTTCAAGGTCAGAATTCAAGTCATCCAAGTGGCGAAAAGGTTTATAAATCACAAATAAAATGCCATTATTGTAAGAAATTTGGGCATTATACATATGAATGCAAAAAGAAACATCATGATTAGAACCAGTAAGGTAAAAAACAATGAAGAAATTCCAACACTTCCATTAGCAGAATGTTTATGTCCTGCATATCCCCACTTGAATGAAATATTTTTGAAGAAATTTTGTGTGACATATGATATTTAGATTCAGGTTGTAGTAACAACATGATAGGAAATCCAGATCTATTTTCCAATCTAAATAAATCAGTTCAAACTGATGTTACACTTGAAACAATATCCAAGTCATTTTTTGGGCAAAGGTAATGTTGATATTTTCACTGTATAGTGGGAGAAGAAAGTTATTCCTGATGTTTATTATGTAGCCCCAAATGGTAGGTGGGCCCCAAATGAGTTCTCCATGGAACTAGTGAAGTGGAAACATACTCCTAGGATAGGAAATGGAATTTAGACTATGGTGGTCAAGTGAGGATTATAATTAATCCTAACACCCCCCCTTAATCCAAACTTGGAAAACCTGGGCCCTAGGAACTGAGACCAAAGGTCACCCATACAATCTAATGCAAAAAACATTAATTGCTCAATAAATAGAGCAAAGGGGAAAACCTCATGGGAATCCCCTCCCTCGAAATGAATAGTGGAACCAAGATCAAGCTTTCACACCAAGAAACAATTTCCTCCTGAGTAAAAAAATTGTGAAAAAATTCTGCAGTCTACACCTCTATGGAGCAGTAATGCAGTGTGATGGTCCTTGTCTACACTAGTTCCCTAGTACAGTGCATGTGAACCTCTCCACCTTCTTCCAATCTAATGTCAGATAGGAGAAGAAATGTTGTTGATTTTGCAGTCAAACTTGCATCTTTCGAGCCTCTTTGGCAATATGGAAGAGTTCAACTTGAGATACCATGCCCTGGGGGATTTCATGAGCCCATACAATGGATTCCTGAGCTTGCATGTCAAGAGAGAATCATTAGTGTACCCCTTCTACTTTTCCATGTAGATTTCTTCTTCCAATTTACCATGTAGAAAGTTACCTTTGTCTATTTTTTATGGAGGGAGAGTGACATGATTTAATGTCTCATTGGTATTTAGTGACTCATATTCCTTATCCATGGATTCCTGTATTGGTGAATCATGGAAAGCCACTCTGCAAAACTATTGATCAGACCTCATTGTCGCTTAGCATCTCTTTGGGAGTTTGTGATTGAATTGTTGTGCCATTGATCTTTAGGCAATGAGTGCAATTAGATTGTATTATTATGCTGTGTAATGGAATGAATAATACAAACTGAACAAGATGAATTTCATAGGAAACAGATAAGTATTACTCAGTATAATCACAGTATAAACTTCGTTAATCCTAGCAGTGTACAATAGTGTTAAATAAAGGAGAATTTGAATCATGTGGATATGATTAAAATTTACCAACTCAATCTGATTGCATGGCTAACTAGAAGTGTCTAAGTCACTATCAAAGCTAACTAGCTAACTCCAGTTGTCTAATTCAGTCTCTCAATCAGTTATAATAAGTTAAACTAGTTGTTGTGCCTCTGCTCAACAGCCTTCTAAAATCATTATTTCATCAAACAAAATTCCATTTTGTTTGATGAAATGTTTAAATTTTACAAGGACAAGTTTAATGAGTTTTCAGCTACTGATATGGTGGTTTCCATTAAGCTACTGATTTGTGGGAATTTAATTTTTCTAATGACCTTTGCAAATTCTATTGGATTAATGAGACTATCATATTGAAGTTATTGTTTTGGATGATTTATACTAGGGAAGTTAAAACGTGGTTCTTAATGATTTCTATTCCTACTCTGTAACCCTAGTCATGTATATTATCCCAAAATATTAGAGATTCATTTTATTGATTTCGTTACCATGATGATTTGCAAGGTTTCATTACTATGGTTGTCATGAGTCGTCTAAGCAATAGTTGTCGAAGGTCTGATGTTTGTAACTCCGGCGAAGCCTAGACTTATGTCTCATGGTATTTATCCTAAGTTTGTGAGCCATTGTCGGTCTTGATTGAATTTCATATGGTCGTATTTCAAGGTTCAAGTGCATGGTTTGTGATTATATTATAACCTCTGCCACCTTTACAAGATGTGTCGAATATATGGTAAGATATGCATGCATTATGGTTTCGTCGGGATTGATTTATGTCACAGCTTATATCCCGGCTCACCTGTCGCGAATCCACCACGCTATCATCCACTGGTACTTGAACTTTCCATCACATTAAGTCTTGGTACGTAACCTCTGTCGTGGCTGCTTGGCAATAGACCACTTGTGCTACTTGCAGCGAAGGTTTCCTATCATTTAAGTCAGGATTGAATCATGATATTATC
>LPNX010127162.1:798336-920555 GCA_001517045.1 Pseudotsuga menziesii
TAATTACCAAGTTGAGGTTGGTGATCTCTGCTTCCGGGTTGATGAAAGATCCATAGTAGCCGCAACAGGTTTGGCTTTGTCTGGGCAGAGGTGGTTCAAATACCAGAAGATGGACATAACCGAATGGAGGCGATTGTTAAAGAACCCGATTCAGGAAATTTCTTTTCGAACTGGGGTGGCACGTAAGTATTTTCTTAAAGAATGGCGTCCGGTTCTTGATTTAATGCATCGATATTTGACCTGTGAAGGCCAGATATCTTCGGCATATGTATATCATCTTCGTCTGATGGCTGTCTTTATAGGGTTTCCTATTAATTTGCCTTACTACCTTCTGCACAGTTTATTTAAGATGTCAAATGCCATAAAGAAGGGGCCTAAACATGTCAGCCACAGTCTTTTTCATCATGGTCTGGTTTGTATGTTGATTGATCACGAGCTGTTGAAGTTGGGTCGCTCATGGGAGCAGTTTGTAGAGTCAAATAGTTTTTCATCCTTTTGTCATTGCATGTTTGACAGTCCTGATGACTGTAGCAAGCATAGAGATTCAGATTCGGCTCCGTTCTTTTCCCCGCTCAAATCTCTGTCGAACCCTAGCCGTAAGGCTTCCGAACCCTGTGAAGAGCCCATGAGTAGTCTAGTGAACAGTTCTCATACCCCTATAGGTCCTGGGCGTATGAAGAAGATTTCATCTTTGTCACCTGTTACTCCGCCCATCAGTACTGATAAAATTGGTAATCGTCGTGGAAACCGACCCAAGTCCAAGCTGGTTAGAAGGCTAACCAGGAGTATGGCGAAAGCTAAGATGGTTAAAACCACCGTAAGTAATAAGGTTCCAGTGGAAACGGTTGTGATTGATGATGAAGAAATCATTGCTCCTTCGCCTGTTATTGACAATCTGGTTCATCTTGAGTCCGTTGTTGATTTAGCTGGTAAAGGTCACCCTGTGATTGATAACGATATGCGCGAAAGTCCTTCTCTGTCTGTTGTCAAGCCGCAATTTGATGTCACCCGTGATCATAATAATTCTCCGGCAGTGAGTAAAGAAGTGTGGGAAGATTTAGTTGATCATATGACTGATTCTATAGTAAAAGAAAAACCGGTTAAAATAACCTCGACTGTTCTTCGTGGGACTAGGGAAACCATTCATCCTCTGTTCATTGGTTGTCTTTTAGACAAGGTTCGTAGAATGGAGGACAGGATGAATGAAATAGTAGCAAGTCGGGATTTAATGAAAGCTGATAATGTGGAGTTAAGGGCAAAAGTTGATGAAAGTGGTCAGCAGCTTTTACGATTGAAGAATCATAAGAACAAGCTCATAAGGAGGGTTCTCAAATTGCAAGATGAAAATGAAAAGAGTGAAGAAAAGGTCCGTGAGCTCAATGCTCAGATCCCGCTCATGCAATTCAGGGCTCCTTCACCGAATCATTCTAATGGGGTCAATATTCAAGTTTTTAACGCACCAGTTAATTTGTGACTATACTGGATTTCTTTGTTGTTGGTTTTAATGTTCAATTTTGATGATCAGGTATTTATTTAGTTTATTTCTTATTTGGTATTTATTATTTATTCTTTCGATTTGTGTTATGTTTTAATTTTATTATTACTTGATTTGTTGCAAGTGTTAAATGTGCTGTTTGCGCCCAGATTTTGTCAACTGTTTATTTTTGCACGATCTCGCATCAATTAGAACAGACCGCACAACAAGCTTTCCAGGTGTTGTTTATTGCTGGAATATTCGATTTCCATGGATCGTCTTGATGATTTGCTTATATTGAAAAATGACACGTTACACTTGTCATTTTTAATTAGAAATCAGTTGGATAATTCGATCTAGTTTATCTCGAGCTTTTAGGGATGTTTATTTTTGTAAAACATGTATAAAAGGGTTGAAAATTGAAGGGAAAAAGATCGATAGTTAATGGGAGGGAAAAGGACAAGACTGGGTTTGATTTTGTTGTGACTCTGGACAGCTATCCGTCTGCAGCCCCAATCTTTTGAACTGGTGATACTGTTATATATGTTTACTGTTTGAACACTTTGCATATGTTCTTGGTATCTGTTAGTCCTGTTATTTCCTTTTCATACTTTATTATGTTTGTTAAAAATCTCTGTAGAAGTTTACAAACATACATTTCTTGTGTAATTATCGATTTTCATGCTTTCAATTTTGCTAATATATCATGTTATGTAATTGGCAATCGACATTGTTTCTTATATGACTTGTAATTGATTACTGTATGGGCCTGGTTAATGTTTATCTTATTTAAATATTACCTATGTGTATCCATGTGGTAATTCTATTAGCATTAATTGATTTCATGGTTTATTTCTCTTACTGCTCCTGATCAAGATATTAGGATTATGTATTGTTTATTTTCTGCTCATTATATTACTTGAAAACCTATTCGTATCAGATTCTGTCTCTATGAATTACATTCAGTTTATCCCTTTTGTAAATGATTGTACAAGATATATATAGTAGGTTTGTGTAAAATATTAACTATGTTTACATTTTATCTTCTCAGCTTTAGTATCTTGTATTTATAATTAATTGATTTAAGTTGATTAAACCTGTTAATCTAACATCCTGTAGCATATAACCTGAATCAACTTTTGTAAATAATAACCATAGGTTTCGCTGACCATCAGTAGCAGTAGTTTTAACCATTAGACTGTTAGTGTTCCAGGCCAACAGAGCCTTTAAACCTGTTGGGAACGGCTACCCCAAACAACTTGGAGCCTGCCCTAAGGATCCCGGTCTGGGTCGTATCCCTCGTTGCGGGCTTTGTCAAATACGCCCGTCAATAATGGCGCTAGAAGGAGGGCCAGCGTAAGCCAATGGCTGATGAAAACAACCCTGTAAACAAAGATAATCAGCCAATTACCCCTCAAATACAACCTACTGCACAACCACGCTCTCACCGTTCATCATGAGTAAATGAAACCCCAGTGAGTGACTCTATTCGAAATCTGATCTCTCAGTTCAATTCTCCCGGTATTCACTTACCTGAAGAAATAGACCAGTACGAACAAGCCTTAAACGAATCTCATAGAATTTTAAAGAGGGCTTATTCCAATCTCACCGGGCGCCAGCCCACTGAATTACCTCTGCCGCAGATTACACATCCTCGTACTCGTCATCCTGAATCTGTTCTGGAAGAACAAGAACAGCCTTTGGGTGCCCATCCTGATCCTCACGTACACCAATCTTCCACAGGCACCAACCAGCCTTCTCCTTCTGCAGGACCACTTGCTTCAGGAGGGTCTGGTCGACCACCATCACCGCCTCATTCTACTCCTCGTGTTCCTCAAACACCACCACCACCGCCTCCGAATCCAGGAAACATGGCAGCTGCAAATCCCCCGAACCCCAATGCTAATATGCCATGGCTAGCTCAGGATGCAGTGGCCGTTCCAGGCGTTTAACACCCTTTACCTAAACACCCTGAGAAATTACTGCCTAAGTTCAACCCTGAGTCGAAAGAGCCAGCGGAAGACCACGTCAAGAATTTTATGTTGGCAGTCTGACTCTTGGATGTGGAACATGAAGATGTGGTCTGCCGGCTTTTTCCTTATACATTCGAAGGAAAGGCTTCCACATGGTATTTTTCACTTACAGCTGGTTCCATCACTAGCTAGAATGAATTTGATCTTGCATTTACAAACAAGTTTGGAGATGACAATACTCCTGCTATTTTAGTTTCGGAATTGTCTAGAATTCGCATGGACCCCAAAGAAAAGGTTAAAGATTTTAACCAGCGTTTTCTAACTTTGAGAAACAGGATTCCCGCTACCTCGAGGCCAACTGAGGACGTTACTGTTGAATTTTACACTTCAGCCTTACCGGGAAAGATATCCATGTTTGTCAGGAAAAAGGCCAAACTTACCCTAACTGAAAACTTTGAAGAAGCAATTAAAGTTGAAAAGGATGCGAATGCCACAAAAGCAAATCCCGGAGTAGATAACGATTCAGCATCTTCTTCTCGGAAGAAGACTGACAGTCCTGCCAAAAGATCCGACAAAAGGGGCCAAGATGCCTTAGATCTTGACAGTTTACAAAGAGTCATTAAAAAAATGTCTAATGAGATCACAGATTTAAAAAAGGGTACTTCTGAAAATGCCACAAACAAAGAACCACCTAAACAGTTTTTCAGAAAACCTTTTCAAAATTCAGCTGCGAAACAAACTCCACCCTCTGAATCCAACAGCGTTGAGGAACTCAATAGCTTCCTCAAATCAATATTTTCAGATCTAGAAACATCTACTGAAAATGAAACTCAGTCTTCCGGACAGAGTTCTCAAGATAACCAAAAACGGATGATGACAATGACGATAAACCACCCCATGTCATCAGTCATTTCTGGGACACCTCAGAATTAACTGATGACGAAGATGTGGCTGTTTTCAATGTAAATCAGCATCAGTACAACACCAGAAGTAAAAAAGACCAGCCTTCAACTGAACCTTCTACAACTGTTACAGATAATAGTTCAGCTGTCCAAAACAAAAATCAGCCTGCAAACAGTAAATCTGCACACTCCCTTGAGTTAGACTATGACTTGATTGAGGACTTAAAGAAGAGCAGAGCTAATATTTCTCTGTATGAACTCATAAAAATACCTGTGATTCGAGATAAAATGGTACAAGGGGTCTGCCCAAGTAAAACTGGTAGGACTGCCTCCAATCAAAATAGCTCTGTCAATAATAAAGTTGATTCACAAAAATCTTCAGTCAACGCATCATCTATAGGCAAGAAATCGGATTCTTCAACTCCACCTTTTTTACTTTCGTTCGAAATATTTAATCGCAAAGTACATAACTGTATGATAGACTCAGGGGCATCCAAAAATGTAATGCCTTACTCTGTGTGTAAAAGGCTTAATGTTGTCCCTCAGCCTTATGATACTAGTATTGTATAGCTTGATCGTTCAAACGTAAAGGTAATAGGTAGACTCAAAGAGGTGCTGATAAGGTTAGCTTCCAATCCACAAGTTCACTTTATCATCGATATTATTGTTGCTGACATCCCCGAAGCATATGGTTTGTTTCTTAGCAGGGATTGGTCACAAAAACTTGATGGGTATTTTGCCACAGATTGGTCACACCTGTGGATACCTCATAAGGGTCATCCCAATAAGATCAGGATTGATCGAGAACGGTATATGAAGCATACCGTCACTGAAATTGATGACTCAAATGAACCAGTCTTGTTCACTGATACCATAATGGGTAACTACATGGCTGACTCATTTTTTGGGAACTTTGAGGCTGAAATTTCAGAAATTCCAGATTCAAATCAGCAGTCTGAGATTTGTCATTTCACACAAGTTCCAGCTGAAATTTCAGTTCCAGATACACCACCTTTAGATCTCAATGACGGTTGTTGGTCTCTTTACTTCGACGGTTCCAAGTCAAAAGAAGGAGCTGGTGCAGGGTGCTTACTGATTAATCCTTATGGTAAAAGGTACTTCATTGCTTGCAGATTAGAATTCGATTGCACCAATAACATCGCTGAATACGGAGCCCTCATTCAAGGGCTGAAAAAAGCGATTGACTTGGGAGCCAAATCCTTGGTAGTCTTAGGAGATTCTGAGATTATTGTTCGTCAGGTACGTAATACAATACACTGCATAGCTGGACACTTGAGAAATTATCAAGCTGAGGTATGGAATTTACTATTAGCATTTGAAGCATTTAACATTAGTTCCATCCCTCGTTATCTAAATCAGGAAGCTGATCTTTTAGCTAATGTTGCTTCAAGATTGATTCCATCTGAGGGAATCCTTACTGATGCTTTCTCGGTTGAATTGCTGTTCAGGCCTTCTATACCTGACAACGTAGCAAATTGGAGAGTCTTCAATGACGACCAGCAATTAATCGATTTTCTGACTCTTAAAGATACTTTTAAGGATGCGGTTTTGGACGAGATGACTCACGATGAGGACCTACACAATTTTACGGTAATCCATAAGCCTTGTTCAGTTCAGGAATCTCTCGATCAGGTTAGTGTTTTTCCTAGGTCAGTAATCAAACTTGAGAAATTCTATGACTTAAAGGATAAATTTAAGGCTGCAAGGAATTGTAAAACTAATAGCTCCATTATGCAATCTGACATTGTGAATCTAGGAACTGAGCAAAACCCTCAATGTGTAAATCTGGGCAGTGCATGTACTGCCCAGGAAAAAACAGCCTTCATTAAACTCTTCAAAGAATTTAAAGACATATTTGCATGGACGTATGATGACCTGAAAAAATTCGACCCTAATATCATGCAACATCTCATTCCTATGAAACCGGAGGCTAAGCCTTTTCAACAAAAATTGAGAAAAATGCACCCCAGCCTAGAACCAGCTGTCAAGAAGGAGCTAAATAAACTCCTTGCTGCTAGGATAATTTTCCCTGTTCGGCATGCATAATGGGTAGCAAACCTTGTACCCGTAAGGAAGAAAAATGGTGACATCAGGTTATGTGTCGACTTCCGAAACCTTAATAAGGTTTCGGACAAAGACAATTACCCTGTTCCTACAATGGAGAAAATATTGCAACAGGTCTCCAGATCTGAAATGTTTTCGCTACTAGATGGTTTTTCAGGATACAACCAGGTGTTAGTATCCAAAGCTGACCAGTTGAAAACAACTTTTAGAACGCCTTGGGGAACCTATGCATACAGGAAAATGCCATTTGGACTCATAAATGTCGGAGCAACATTTCAGAGGGCAATGGACATCGCCTTCAGAGGTCTGATTGGTAAGTTCGTCGTTATTTATCTTGATGATGTTACCGTCTTTTCAAAAAATAGGACTGATCATTTAATTCATCTCAGGAGAGTCTTTGAGCGTTGCAGGAAGTATGGGATTTCGTTAAATCCTAAGAAATCTATTTTTTCAGTGACAGAAGGTAAGTTGCTGGGTTTTGTTGTTTCTAAACAAGGCATTAATATTGACCCAGAACGTACTCGTGCTATTTCACAGATTTCGATGCCCCACTCAAAGAAGTCCATGCAGTCGTTTCTTGGAAAGATAAATTTTGTTTCTAGATTTATTCCTGGGTTTACAGAAATTGTTCGGCCGCTTCAGAAAATGATAAGAAAGGATGTTGAGTTTAAATGGAACACTGAGGAGAAGAAATCTTTTCATGACATTTTAAAAGCTATTGCTGAAGCTCCCACTCTCACTAGCCCAGATTTTTCCAAACCATTCATTTTATATACGTTTGCTTCTGATTCGTCTTACGCTGCCATTCTGACACAGAAAAACCAGGAAAATAATGAAGCTCCTATCGCTTTTACGAGTTCTGGTCTCAACGGTGCAGAATTAAACTACCCAGAAGTGGACAAGAAAGCCTTCGCTGTTTTCAAATCTGTTAAACATTTCAGGCCTTACTTACTGAAGTCCCACACCAAGGTCGTTGTACCATATTCTGCAGTTAGAAATCTCTTGGTACAGAAGGATCTTGGTGAAAAACGAGCACATTGCGTCACAACACTTCAGGAATACGACCTGGAAATAAAACCTTTAAAGATTGTCAAGGGACAAGGTCTCTGCAAGCTAGCAGCTGGCTCTGCAGACAGTGCTGAATCAGATCTGCATTTCTTCAGCGAGCCTTCCTTATTTGAAAGGGAAGTTTTTCCGATCTCTACTCCTCCTGATTCTTGGTATGACGATATTAAGTTCTTCTTATTGCATGGGACCGCCCCTGAACATTTAGACCCACGTCATAAGAGAGCTTTAAGATTAAAATCTGCACCTTATCAGCTTATTGATAATATTTTGTTTAGAAAGAATTTTGAAGGAGTTCTCCTTCGTTGTCTAGAAAAACATGAGGCTGATGATGTGTTATCTCAACTACATGCAGGACCAGCTGGAGGACATTTCAGCGGAGAAACTACTGCTCATAAGATACTTAAATCTGGGTACTACTGGCCCACATTGTTCAAAGACGCGTATTCTTTCGCCAGGAGGTGCCAAGAGTGTCAAAGAGCAGGAGGCAGATTGAAAAAGGCAGCATTACCCCTCCAGCCAGTCATCATCGAAGTCCCATTTCAGCAATGGGGTCTGGATATTGTTGGCCCAATCACACCTGCCTCCTCACTACAACATAAATACATTTTGACAGCCACAGACTACTTCACTAGATGGGTTGAAGCCATCCCGTTGAGGGTAGTCAATTCCGAACAGGTGATATCTTTCCTTGATTCTTTTATCATTACCAGATTCGGTATTCCAGAATCTTTAATATTTGATAATGCAACTTATTTTTCCTCTGTTAAATTGACTGAGTTTGCATTAGAAAAAGGAATAAAATTAAAGTATTCTGCTAATTATTACCCCCAAGGTAATGGGTTAGTGGAATCCTCTAATAAAAATCTGATTAAGATTCTGAAACGTACTGTGGCTATTGGCATACTGCCCTGTCGAATGCTTTGTGGGCTGACAAGGTAACCCTCAAGGCTGCTATAGGAAACTCTCCCTTTTTCCTGGTATATGGTAAAGAAGCCATCTTACCCCCTAATTTGTTCTTGCCCTCCTTACAGCTTGCCCAGTCAGTACAGGAGATACCTTTTTCTGCCATGGAGCATCGAATTAATACTTTGCAGAAGTTGGAAGAAGATAGGGAAATGGCTAGGAAAAAGTTTGAAAAACACCAGCAGACTGTGAAGCGTTGGTTTGACCTCAGGAAGTCAAACGGTCGGGATTTGGAAGTAGGTGACTTAGTATTGAAATGGGATAAGGAACACGAAAATAAAGGAAAACACACAAAGTTTCAATGCATGTGGCTAGGGCCATTTATTATTACAAAAAAACTTGGTCCTAGTACTTTCAGGTTACAAACATTGGAAGGTGACATTGATAACCTTCCAGTAAATGGTCACCTAATCAAGCGATACTTTTTTTGATCCTCCTCAAGGGATCGTCCTGTATATATCACTGGTGTGGTGTGCTTGTTTGAATGATTTTATTTCCTTTGCTTTTGGTTTGTGTGTATTTTTCCCTTTTTGTTTGCTATTTTGCTTTTGTGTGTTGAACCTGATAGATTCATTGAACCCCAAACTGATGACTAAATTCATTTTCCGTAATTTGTCTAGAAGTCATGCACAAAGACATTATTTTCCTGAAAGCTGTCATTCGATTTTACTTCTTGAACAGAGAATGGTATCTTCATTGTTCAGAATATTACCAGCAACTTATAAAATACGTTAAATATTAATTAATTATATTAGTTTCTGCAAAAATTTGTCCAAAGGGATTAAGGCAGTGTTTGGTAAATTCATCTATTTTAATCTCTTACGCCATCCCTTTTTCGTAAAGAAAACCAGACTTGCCTCCCTATCTGCTAAGACAATCTCATTTGGGATTAACAATAATTACATTCTGGACGAGATGGACTAGAACATTTGAAAAAATCGTCTGAAGGACAGAAGGTCTCGTGATGAGCCGGTCTGTTTAGGATCATAAGTTTACATCTAGTAGCATTGTCGTCTCCGGTCACCAAGCCTGGGCAATGACCTTTGGACATAAGACTCTGAGGGGTGAAAGGTCTCATCACGAGCCGGTTCATTTTACTATTGTGTAGACTGGTGACTGACATGATTACTACCGGGTTATCAAGCCTGAATCATGCCCTTCATGACTACCAAAAAGAAAAAGAAAAACAGAAGATAATAGTAACAGTTCATCTTGCCCAGAATTGTAGACTTTTCACTAGCAGATGGGATACTGGCAGTTTGTGGGTTTTAAAGTAACCCTGTCGAGGCTATGAACGCCTGCTGGTAGCAGGGCTATGCTTGTGGTATTGAGATTTTATCTTTTAAGACTGAACCATTTACTGTTTTATTCTTTACAGACTGATTCTTGCTAGAAATCTGATTTGTATCAAATAAATGAATCTGCAATCTTCTGGTAATATTTAGAATCGTGAGATATTTGAATCTGCTTGAGGTGCTAAAATGGTGTTCTCTATGCAATGGCTTACATTAAGGATTTAATTTCTTTGCTTGCATGATTTCAGGGAAATGAACAGAGATAACTGTTTCGTCTAGCAAGTCGCCATCTGTTGTGCCTCTGCTCAACAACCTTCTAAAATCATTATTTCATCAAACAAAATTCCATTTTGTTTGATGAAATGTTTAAATTTTACAAGGACAAGTTTAATGAGTTTTCAGCTACTGATATGGTGGTTTCCATTAAGCTACTGATTTGTGGGAATTTAATTTTTCTAATGACCTTTGCAAATTCTATTGGATTAATGAGACTATCATATTGAAGTTATTGTTTTGGATGATTTATACTAGGGAAGTTAAAACGTGGTTCTTAATGATTTCTATTCCTACTCTGTAACCCTAGTCATGTATATTATCCCAAAATATTAGAGATTCATTTTATTGATTTCGTTACCATGATGATTTGCAAGGTTTCATTACTATGGTTGTCATGAGTCGTCTAAGCAATAGTTGTCGAAGGTCTGATGTTTGTAACTCCGGCGAAGCCTAGACTTATGTCTCATGGTCTTTATCCTAAGTTTGTGAGCCATTGTCGGTCTTGATTGAATTTCATATGGTCGTATTTCAAGGTTCAAGTGCATGGTTTGTGATTATATTATAACCTCCGCCACCTTTACAAGATGTGTCGAATATATGGTAAGATATGCATGCATTATGGTTTTGTCGGGATTGATTTATGTCACAGCTTATATCCCGGCTCACCTGTAGCGAATCCACCACGCTATCATCCACTGGTACTTGAACTGTCCATCACATTAAGTCTCGGTACGTAACCTCTATCGTGGCTGCTTGGCAATAGACCACTTGTGCTACTTGCAGCGAAGGTTTCCTATCATTTAAGTCAGGATTGAATCATGATATTATCAGCGTTCTAGGGCCTTCGACCGTCATTTGTGTTACCACTCCAAGCGCCGATGCTTTCGTTCATGTCAAACCTGCAGAGGTATAACCTGCGCTCGTGCATGGCTTACCCTGTTCATTACCTGGTGTTGCTCAGCCTTCATCCCGAGTGCTCATGACCTGGTCTTCTGTCTCTGGCTGAGTGGTGGTACGTATTTTGTGTGTGGTTACGCATTCGTAATCAACCAGTGATGGCTCCTATCATCAGGGTTGAACCCTACGAGATGACCTTGTTAAACTCAAACCCTGAACTCTCGAAAAAGGTCAGGAATGTGGGGTGGATGCCGTTCTTCGAGAAGTTTTCCGACTCGAACCCTAAAGTTACTAGAGTCTTTGCTCTGTCCCTGGTTAATTACCAAGCTGAGGTTGGTGATCTCTGCTTCCGGGTTGATGAAAGATCCATATTAGCCGCAACAGGTTTGGCTATGTCTGGGCAGAGGTGGTTCAAATACCAGAAGATGGACATAACCGAATGGAGGCGATTGTTAAAGAACCCGATTCAGGAAATTTCTTTTTGAACTGGGGTGGCACG
Source organism: Pseudotsuga menziesii (assembly GCA_001517045.1). Classification (NCBI taxonomy): domain Eukaryota; kingdom Viridiplantae; phylum Streptophyta; class Pinopsida; order Pinales; family Pinaceae; genus Pseudotsuga; species Pseudotsuga menziesii. Next base: position 809,769 of record LPNX010127162.1, read on the forward strand.
TAAGTATTTTCTTAAATAATGGCGTCCGGTTCTTGATTTAATTCATCGATATTTGACCTGTGAAGGCCAGCTATCTTCGGCATACGTATATCATCTTCGTCTGATGGCTGTCTTTATAGGGTTTCCTATTAATTTGCCTTACTACCTTCTGCACAGTTTATTTAAGATGTCAAATGCCATAAAGAAGGGGCCTAAACATGTCAGCCATAGTCTTTTTCATCATGGTCTGGTTCGTATGTTGATTGATCACGAGCTGTTGAAGTCGGGTCGCTCATGGGAGCAGTTTGTAGAGTCAAATGGTTTTTCATCCTTTTGTCATTGCATGTTTGACAGTCTTGATGACTGTAGCAAGCATAGAGATTCAGATTCGGCTCCATTCTTTTCCCCGCTCAAATCTCTGTCGAACCCTAGCCATAAGGGTTCCGAACCCTGTGAAGAGCCCATGAGTAGTCCAATGAACAGTTCTCATACCCCTATAGGTCCTGGGCGTATGAAGAAGATTTCATCTTTGTCACCTGTTACTCCGCCCATCAGTACTGATAAAATTGGTAATCATTGTGGAAACCGACCCAAGTCCAAGCTGGTCAGAAGGCTAACCAGGAGTATGGCGAAAGCTAAGATGGTTAAAAGCACCGTAAGTAATAAGGTTCCAGTGGAAACGGTTGTGATTGATGATGAAGAAATCATTGCTCCTTCACCTGTTATTGACAATCTGGTTCATCCTCAGTCCGTTACTGATTTAGCTGGTAAAGGTCACCCTGTGATTGATAACGATATGCGCGAAAGTCCTTCTCTGTCTGTTGTCGAGCCGCAATTTGATGTCACCCGTGATCATAATAATTCTCCGGAAGTGAGTAAAGAAGTGCGGGAAGCTTTAGTTGATCATATGATTGATTCTATAGTAAAAGAAAAACCAGTTAAAATAACCTCGACTGTTCTTCATGGGACTGGGGAAACCATTCATCCTCTGTTCATTCGTTGTCTTTTAGACAAGGTTCGTAGAATGGAGGACAGGATGAATGAAATAGTAGCAAGTCGGGATTTAATGAAAGCTGATAATGTGGAGTTAAGGGCAAAAGTTGATGAAAGTGGTCAGCAGCTTTTACGATTGAAGAATCATAAGAACAAGCTCATAAGGAGGGTTCTCAAATTGCAAGATGAAAATGAAAAGAGTGAAGAAAAGGTCCGTGAGCTCAATGCTCAGATCGCGCTCATGCAATTCAGGGCTCCTTCACCGAATCATTCTAATGGGGTCAATATTCAAGTTTTTAACGCACCAGTTAATTTGTGACTATACTGGATTTCTTTGTTGTTGGTTTTAATGTTCAATTTTGATGATCAGGTATTTATTTAGTTTATTTCTTGTTTGTTATTTATTATTTATTATTTCGATTTGTGTTATGTTTTAATTTTATTATTACTTGATTTGTTGCAGGTGTTAAATGTGCTGTTTGCGCCCGGATTTTGTCAACTGTTTATTTTTGCACGATCTCGCATCAATCAGAATAGACTGCACAACAAGCTTTCCAGGTGTTGTTTATTGCTGGAATCTTCGATTTCCATGGATCGTCTTGATGATTTGCTTATATTGAAAAATGACACGTTACACTTGTCATTTTTAATTAGAAATCAGTTGGATAATTCGATCTAGTTTATCTCGATCTTTTAGGGATGTTTATTTTTGTAAAACATGTATAAAAGGGTTGAAAATTGAAGGGAAAAAGATCAATAGTTAATGGGAGGGAAAAGGACAAGACCGGGTTTGATTTTGTTGTGACTCTAGACAGCTATCCGTCTGCAGCCCCAATCTTTTGAACCGGTGATACTGTTATATATGTTTACTGTTTGAACACTTTGCATATGTTCTTGGTATCTGTTAGTCCTGTTATTTCCTTTTCATACTTTATTATGTTTGTTAAAAATCTCTGTAGAAGTTTACAAACATACATTTCTTGTGTAATTATCGATTTTCATGCTTTCAATTTTGCTAATATATCATGTTATGTAATTGGCAATCGACATTGTTTCTTATATGACTTGTAATTGATTACTGTATGGGCCTGGTTAATGTTTATCTTATTTAAATATTACCTATGTGTATCCATGTGGTAATTCTATTAGCATTAATTGATTTCATGGTTTATTTCTCTTACTGCTCCTGATCAGGATATTAGGATTATGTATTGTTTATTTTCTACTCATTATATTACTTGAAAACCTATTCGTATCAGATTCTGTCTCTATGAATTACATTCAGTTTATCCCTTTTGTAAATGATTGTACAATATATATATAGCAGGTTTGTGTAAAATATTAACTATGTTTACATTTTATCTTCTCATCTTTAGTATCTTGTATTTATAATTCATTGATTTAAGTTGATTAAACCTATTAATCTAACATCCTGTAGCATATAACTTGAATCAACTTTTGTAAATAATAAACATAGGTTTCGCTGACCATCAGTAGCAGTAGTTTTAACCATTAGACTATTAGTGTTCCAGGCCAACAGAGCCTTTAAACCTATCGGGAACGGCTACCCCAAACAGCTTGGAGCCTGCCCTAAGGATCCCGGTCTGGGTCGTATCCCTCGTTGCGGGCTTTGTCAAATACGCCCGTCAACACTAGTCTAACTAATGTGGTATGTGAGACGTAGGTGAGAATAGGCACCTTCGCACATGCATCCATGCAAGAATGACACTAATTGAACTAAAGGACATCTTACTGAATGTAACTGAAGCATAACTAAGCTTGACTAGTCACCAACTTCCAACAACTGAAGGAGGTTGGTGCCGACACTCCTAGTGGCTACTAATATGTAGGGATTGGTCTAGGAGGTGCATAAATTGATGCATGAAGGTGCAGTGAGTTGCAGTTAACCTCTATCTATGTTCCCCACATTCTATGCTCCCCTCTATCTAGCACCTCTTTGGGTGAAGTGGATTTGCATGACATAACGCAAGGCTCATCTTGAAACTGAGATTTAGTTCTATAATGCCCCCAAATTTTTCTTAATAACACCATGTTAAACCCCTATCCCTTGAGAACCCCATGACTCTTCCTAGTGGAATAATAATCTAATTAATGATTGGTTCATTTTGAGAAAATAATTACCCATAGTAGGATTAGAAATATTTCATTATTAAATATTATGAATTTATCTAATTTTTACACCTAATACATGTGCTTGGTGTCTAAGGTGGCACATGGGGCCATGTGGACCCAATGAGTTGTCACTGTAAATGGAAGCTAGGGGAAAATAAAGAAATAACCATAAATCCAAAAAATATAGAAAATGGTAGAAAAAACAGTCAACCAAAAAACAGTGTAAAAAGAAGGCAAGTGCAGAAAAGCTGTCAGGATGAAAAGCATACAACTTTTGGGAGGGCACAGTTTCTAAAAAGGGAAAAAGGTAAGTCATCCTAAAAGCAGCAAGGGAACAATTCCTAAAGAGGTTAAAAGAAATTCAGTATAAATTCATGCAACTCTTGGAGGGCGTAGTTTCTAAAGGGAGAAAAAGGCATGTCATGGGAAAAGCAAGAAAGCAAGCAAGTTTTCTCATACATTCATGAGGGCGCATTGGTCAAGTGAAGTGGGACACCTATTGAACCAAATTAGAAATTGAAGCCTAAATATTTTATAAAAAATTGATATCACACCCCTCTCACAACTTTTGATCATTTTTGTTTTGGAGTTTGAGAGTTGATCTCAAAAGTTGAGTGTTGTGCCTTAACTGGAGCATTGGGTGGTGTGCCCATTAGCCAATGATTCAAGTGTTTTGGTCTCTCAATTCATTGCAGCCATTAAAGGAGGTGGTTTTCAGGTGTTGATTTCTCTTTCATTCCATTATCATATCAGCTTGGAGATCTTGGAGGAATCCTATCAGTGACATTTCTTCTTCTTCTCTCCTTCTCTTTGTTCTATGATCTTCTAGCAATTTTTGGGGCTATGTAATGGGTATTTCGAACCAAATATGATATGATGTGTGTACTGATGTATAATATATTTTTCATTATCATGTTCAAACCACTTTCAGGTCACTCATAAATTTTGTGAGGTTCAGGGATCGATTTTCTTGGGTTTCCTAGCTCTAAAGTCATATTTTTGGAGTTGTGCTATGAGAGGTTACCTATGTGATTCTTGTGAGAATTATTTTCACTCTAATGTACCTAAAATTTTATTATTTACAATCTCTGTGAATTTCATAACATTCTGATCTATTTTGACTTACTTTAGTATTAATCTTTTACACCCTACCTAGATTTCATTGCTAAAATGATAGTTTTCGAGTTCGAAGTAATTTATGTACCTAAGAAATTCCATTTATTTTATTTTATGTTATAAACATTAGTTAACACCATAATGATGGAATCCCATGTTTAAAACTGAATTTTAGTGCCTATTTTATTGCATTTGGAAAGCATTGAATTCTGACTAGTTGCACAATCCTGGTAACTAGTTTTCATAGTGAGAACCTTAACCTTTATTTTGAATGTCAATACTTGTTTTAAACCCACACACACACACACATATATATATATTATATATTCCTAAAAAAATACTTATAACCTTCCTCATCCTTCCAAAATCCTTGGTTGCTTATAAGTGACCGTTCAATCTCAGTTTGTACTAGTTGGGACACCCATAAGCACGGGAGTAGTTCAGGGAAGAATTTGTTCGAAACCTAAAAATTACCAACATATAGGTTCTTACGGATATGAAATATATATATCCAAACCTTTCCTTTGGTTGCTTCCCTTAGCTCTCTGTCATTCCCATTTTTTCCAGTATTATCTATGTTTTGAAATGCACAAAGAAAGTGATTGATCTTAATGTAAGAACTTTTATTATGCATTTAATTATATCAACAATAGAGTTAATATTATTATCTGATATCAGATCAGGGATATTACATCCTCTTTCTATATGAATCTCCAACCATGTTCCCAACAACCTTAATGACTTTTTGAGCCCATTTAGGCCTAGGATTGGGAGTAGGGACTCAATCTGGATCTAGATCTGTTTGAAATTCATCTTCAATATCAATATTTGATTCAACTTAGTCCTATTATTCGGATTATGAATCTGAAACATCAATTGAAACATCATCATATGTAAATGGTTTAGATAGAATGATTTTACCTTCCCTTTCAAAGCGACTGCTGAGATTTCAATGGATCTGAGTATGGAAAAAAGTGTGAGAACTCATATGCCTCAGAGGCATGGTTTGCAACACATTTCGCTATCAGCTTCCCAATAGAGATATCTAATATCTTCAGTGAGTTAGGATCAAATACAGCTCTCTTTGCTGAGCCTTTATGAGTCATTTGATATACATACAACAAATTTGTTGCTAAAGAGGGCACATATAAGACATTTTTGAACACTCCATGCTCTAATTATATTGTACCCTTTCCTTCATCTTGGATTTGAGTGTCATATTCGATATGAATACTTGGAACATAAATAAGATTTAATGAAGATAATGATTTGTTGTAGCTGCAACCCTTTTTCCCCCATTTTTTTTAAATTTTAGGACCCTCCTTTTGATTTGCTTCTATTAGATCTAGCCTTGGATTGTCTGTTTTCCCTAAATCTATCCTGGAAGTTCAGATTTTCTGCTCAAAAATTTATCCTTTTCATCAAAATATTAGTTGTCTATCCTTCCAATATCATAAGCATATCCAACTGTCTTTCCGACATTGCGGAAGTTGAATGGTCTACCTTGTCGGCGATACTTCATATGCCCTAGCCAATACGTCGAAAACCGTGGTTTCTTTTTGTTTTATTTTTGAGCTTAACATTTTGAATGCCAGTGAATTTTTATCGATATCGAAATGGTCTATGACATTGAACTGAAGTACTAGTCCTATACGCTGCCAACGTTTCGGGAGGCAAATGATGAATGTTCCGAAAGACAGTTTTTTCTATCGCCGATGCCTTAGAACTTAGATGGTGTGAGTTTCGATACCTTTTTAAGGAATAAAGTCGTGATAAAACATTTTATTCCGCCGACACTATGGAGAATGTTTGGGTTTGAATTTCCGAGAGTTAGTTGGTCTCTCACCAATGCCTTAGAGGTTAGGTGTTTTGATCTTCGATGTGTGTGAATAAAGTCGCGATGATAGTTCTTGGTGCTGTCGACACAATGAAAGATGTTTAGGCTTGAGGTTCCGCACTTAGTGCTTAATGGTGCCGATAATGACAGACTTAAAGTTATAGCGGGTCCATAGTGGTTTTGCATCCGCCGTTGCGGTTGTCATCCGAACTATTTTTTCGTTGGTTAGAAGTTTAACTGCCGATAGGGTTCATCCCACCGACATTTTTCGCTGAAGTTTATATATATATGAGGGGAGCGTTTTATATTATTTATCCGTATTGTAACTTTCTGTTTTCTCCAGTATTTGTCGTTTGCACTGATTCACACGCCCACCCGTCTGAACTCGATTCACTAGAGTTTCCACCGTGAAGATTTTGGTCATCCCATCGACTACACTGTTGTTTGCAAGGTAGGTGAACCATGGCCTTGTTATTTTGGTTTTTTATTGGTCGACTTAGAACCGTTGGTTTTCTTGCCCTGGTTAGGTTTTCCGTGAGTCAGGTTTGTCCTCAAGTAAGAGATGTTTGTCTTTACGGTGTGCATGATGTTTTAGGGTGAAGAGCTAGATGTTTAGAGTTTTCTTTAGCAGGATTTTTTTGAGGCTGCATGATTGTTGAGTCGTTATGGATGCTTTTTCTCCAGTGCGAAATATTAGGGCACGGTGTAGATAAGAGTTTCGATGTCTACACCACCTATTCTTTTGGTTGTCCATAGCCATCCAGGGGGTATTAAAATCCTTCTTGCACTTACCTTTTCCTTGGGACTGCAGAGGTTTTCCATTTTTGGTCGGGTTAGGGTTTTTCCGACAGGAAGAGCACTGTATAGGGTCTAATGCTTTGAAGTTTGTTTTTGAAGACCAACAATAGGAATAGTGTGATTCATACTTTTACGTGATATTGGATTAGTTCGAATTAGTTCGAATGCGGCCCAGGTTAAGATAGAGAATGATTTTTCTCTCGGGGTTGTGAATTTTTACAGACAGTGGACTTAGGCGGTTTTAAGACACAACTTGCGGGATTTTTCTTTTTCCTTGTCATTTTTTTTTCATGCATTGAATATTGTGTGTAGTTCATTGAATGCATATGGAGGAGGTAAACAAATTGATATAGTTGTTGTCTATTGCTAAAACACTTGCTAAAATATCAATGGGTCTAAGAACATGTTGTGTTTGTGACAGGGTGATTATTGTAAAGAAAATATGTCGAAAAGACAAAAGAAAAAGGCTCTTGTGGTTGAAGGAGAAATTGAGGTTGAGATCATCACCAAGGTTGATAATATATATGAAGATACCAAAGCTTCCACCGGGATCAAACTAGACTACAAATGGGGATAGATATATGAGATGATTGCCAACCAGAACGTACTTAATGCGGGTTTCAAGGAGCTAACCATTTATGCAAACATTGAGAAATCAACTCTCGTGAAGGTAGCCACAAGACCTGAGTTGTTCCCTTGTTCAGAGGTGATAGGCTGGATTCTACCTAGGGAAGATGTAACTAAAATTATTCTTGAAAATACTGCTAAGTAGGGATACGCTACATATAGCCCTGCATATGTCTCTATGGCATATCATTTGCCTTCCACCCATATTTACTTGACAGAAAGCTGGTTGAAAGAGATAGCTATGGATCTGGTAGAAACAGTTAAAAGAATGATGATACCAGGAAAAAAATTTCGAACCAGGCCTTCTGGAGAGTATGATACCTCTACTCTCCAGAATCCCTATAGATTCATTGCACTAATGCTAAATAGGATTTTTGGTAGAGCTCATGGAAAGAGCTTCAAGATAGGATGGATAAATATTATCTTCTATGTGGCTACTCAAGGAACCATTTTTAATTGGTCAAACATAGTGTCAAATAGGCTCTCAGCATGCATATCCGCAGCCTTGGGAGGGGTGTCACAAAAGAAATCAGAGTTCTATATGAGCTCTATCCTGATTGACTATATACTGTGTACTATGTCTTTTCCAGCTTTGAGATGTAACTGGGAGAGGGATAGGACCCCAGTGTACACAACATATAAATTGTTATGGGCCCATAAATATTATAGCTATTATAGGCAAATCTGTGAACAGTTCATCAGGCTCTTGTATACCCTAATTTTACTGACTGAATGCAACTGCATGTCTAAAGAGACATTCAAAGTCATCGAGGAGTTCAGAGATTATTATTTGACCAAGGAAGGGTTGTATATAAGAATGTATGGTGGTTCCATAGCCCCTTCCCCACTCCCTAAGTATGCCACTAACCATGTACTACATAAAGAGGCAGTTAGGTAGGTGTATATTGATGGTGTGGAAAATTTCCTATTTGAATATAAAAAGGAAACATATCCTGCAGTGCCTTTCCTGCTTGGCAGCTACAAGTTTTCAAGAGTAAAACAAGCTGCGGAATTTGTTCAGGAGATGGAGCATTTCCATTTTGGTGAAATGAATTTTCACAAGAATGACACTCGAAATAAAGTAGCAAATTAGTGCAAGGAAGCAGGAATTAATTTTGAATATATTGATTTTTGGGATAAGGACGAGGAAACATTCAGAAGTGCAAAGAACATAACTGCTCTTAAAAAGAGATTTAAACAGAAAATAGCTACTAAGGGCAAAACTTCAGAGAAGAGTAAGACATTAGAAGAAGAAGAAGAGGCCAAAAAGAGAGAAGAAGATGCTAGAAGGTTAGCACAGGAGGTAGAGAGTTGGCTGAAGAATGAAGAAGAAGAAAGAAAGCGAGCTACAGAGGAAGTATCAAGGAAGGAAGAGGAGGAGAGAAAGAGAAACGAACAAGTAGAAATCAAGAAAAGACAGGAAGAAAGTGAAAGTTTGAGATTAACAGGATCTCAAAAGGACCAACAGACTACTAAGCAGATAGATACATAGGGAGGACAAGATCACACAGATCAAGGACACAGACAATCTAATCTTGATCCCCAGGATCCTGCTGCATCTTCTAGAAGTACACTGGGACAAGATTTGTTTTCTGGAATAAATTCGATCCCTTTCATGCCTATAGAATGGGAGGAGGTTCCTGACTTCAGTACCATTTTCTATGATAAGGAGAAGAAAAGGATTGTAAAAAGAACTGAGAAAAAGGTTGAAACTGGAGGACAGTCAGGAAAGATGATAACATATAAAACCTTGGTGCATGGAACAGATGCAGATCCAATATTGATAGCAAGAGATGGGGTGGAATTAACCCAAGAAACTAAAGATAACGTAGACAGGCTTATGATGGACCTCAAGCAGTCAAGAAAGAATGCAACACAATTAAAAGAAACGTTGAAGAAGGAGAGGGATGAGGGTCAGAAGCTTAAAAGGAAATATGAAGACATGATGAATGAATTAAGGACTTCAAGAACATAGTTCCAGACTCTGCAAGAAAATACGGAGGCTTTAGAGATCTCTGCAGAGAAAACAGAAAAGAATGCCCAGGATAGTTTAGCTGAATTACAAAAGCTACAGCTAGAGCATCAAATGTTGAAAACTGAGAAAGATGACCTTCAGGTATCCTATGAAAATCTAAGTGCAGAGAAGGACCGATTACAAAGCAAAGTTGCTGAGTTATAAATAGAGAAGGCTACCACAGAGGAAAGAGAGAAGCAATATCAAATGCAGGTGGCAACCTTAGAAGAACATAATACTTCATTGACAGCATCACTGAAAGATGCTATGGAATAGAAGACAAACTTCCAACCTTTGAAAGAACATGTTCTAACTCAAAGAAGGAAGATCCACCAATTACAAATATGCATTGAGGAAGAAAGGTGTAAAATTTTACAAATAGACACCAGATTAGAAGAAATTTTGGACACTACTTCATATTTTTTGGACAGATCTCAAGAGATTTTGGAGATTCTAACAAGAAGAATTCCATGGATAGAAACAAATAAGGAATCTTCTGTGGAGTTACCGGTTAAGGATCAGCAGAGTTTAAAACATGAATATGATTTATTGGAATTTGCAATTAATGTGGCGAAATAATTCAAGAAAACTGTGAAGAAAACAAAGGGAGCATGTGTCGAATACTACAGGAGAGTGCTTGCTACATACAATAGATACCAAATTTCTACAGAGAAAAGATTGGACGTGATATCAGAACATGAATTGTTTATAGAACATCTATAGAATAGATATCAAGAAGATAAGCAAGAGATCCAACAGGTCAAGGACCTAGATGAACGTATTTTAAAGAATGCAGTGGCACATGCAGCTGTAAGTATACATCTACTAGAAGATCAACTGCGCTTGAGTATGGAAAGGATAGAAGGAGTAAAGAACCAGGCTGCTAAATATGAGATCAATATCTGATTTCTTGAACCTTCTAGAATTGAAGGCATAGTAGCAGAGGCCCATGCATGGAAGAAGTTCATCAATAACCAAGTTGGCCCCTCTTCATAAAGTGTTCTAAAAATTTTTATTTAAAATGTAACATATTGTATCAATTATGTGCACATGTTACGAGACAAAATTTTGGAAATGAAAGGTTAGGGAAGCTCAAAAGTCATTGAGGGGCAACCCAATGGTTTTGCTTTTTGTATAAATATAGGAGAGTTTAGATGTAGAAAGGACTTTTTTCCCAGACCATTTTTTAGAGTGTATTGTAAGAAGAACTATTTCCTTTTACAACAAAGAGTTACAAGTTTCCGTTGGAGAAAGTTTGGTGGAATGTTTCAAATGTTTTGCTATGGATCAGTTGAATGTGAACTATTTCATTTTTAGCTTATTTCCATTAACTGTGAGATCGTTCTAACTCATTGAATTTCTGTTCATGTTATGCATGTACTCTGGTTTATTCTGTGAAATTTCCACTTTGAGTAATGATGGTTGTAATTAACAATAAGATATCTTGTTGTTATATTTCTATTGATGTTCATGTGTTCTGAAACAATTAACAGCTATCTGTGATCCTTCCTAATGCATGCACTGAAATACATTACTCACCATTAATGATAGTTTTGCTCCCTAGGGATAGGATAATTAGTCTTAGTTAGTTTCTTGTTGTGTGTGATTTAGATGCGAGAGAGGTAAGATGAGAGGTAAGAACCTACGCATCACATTGTAACCCTCCTCGTTATCTCTATCGTTTGCATTTTAGTTAGGCACTTGCACATCATACCTTAAACATAAAAAACTAAAAAATATATACGGTGGATCGGGCCGTAACCGGTAAAACATTTTAATTTGTTACTTAACCTGCGGTAGCCGGACTGTAAACCGGACGGATTCCCCATACCAAACAGTAAAGGGCTAATTGGGAACGTTTATTGGGGAGAATCCCTAACTATTGTTACCTGAGATTTTCCAGGCCTCAACATGATTTCTTGGAGGCAACAATGTGGTTGGAAGCTCCAGAATCAATGAGGAAGGCATGAGATTTTGAAAATCCAGCCTTCAGTGCATGGCATGTCTCATGATCTTCAGTCTTGTCTCCAAAATCATCCTTCATTGTCCCTTTAGGGACATAAATATTATGTTGTTTAAGGAGTCTTGAAATCTGACCTATGGTCTTATTCATACAACCTTTATCTGTATGCTTTCCTTTTTTATAGTAGGAGAAATTTCCCTTGTCAAACCTTTGATGTTTGTTGCTCTTAGAGCATGAGGCTCCATCTGATGGATCAAAGTATTACGTTGGTTTGAATTCAATGTTTCTCTTATCTTTTCCTTTCTGCTTCCCCTTTTCTTATGCATTCTTTGTCTCCTCAACTAAGAGACATTGATTTTTGGAGTCTATGAGGGCTCCCATCTGTATCAACTTATATTGTTGCTAAATAAAAGATTATGCGAAGGAATTAAGTGATGGAATTCACCAAATTGGAGTTGTCAGTCTATGGGAGTGAAAGGTGGATACGAACATCGATAATTCTAGGGCAATTTTTCTCAGAATAAAGAGCACCAATTTCTCATCCTTTTTGTCAATCAAACATTGCTTTCACTTCGTGTCCAAGGATTTAAAATTGGTGAAGAATTGTTGGATGGTTTCGAAGTTGCTGGGATGAAGAGCAACCAAATCATTCTCTAGAATTTGACCTCCCAACTCATCCTTCTTTCCATATAGTGATTCGAGATTCTTCCAAATTTCGCTTATATTTTTTTAATCATCTAGGTGGAAGAGTAACTCCCTGGAGATATGAATGTACATGAAACCAAATGCTTCATCGAATGTACTATGGGAAAGGAGGTCGACCTCCTTTCACATAGTGACCCTGTACAAACAGTTTTTGTGCAATAAAATCTGCATATCAACGCTCCAATCAAGATAGTTGAAGGGTATGACGGTCCTAGGTGACAAGGTTGTTGAATTGTCCATTTTGCAGCTTCAGGACCAACACAATTCTTCTAACTTCTTCAAATTACCTGCAAAAAGTATTTCAATTTGAAGAAAAACCAATTCAATCACTCTCTACTTTGACATGTGCACATTATCAGGGTGCTTCACACATGGATAGACTTCTTTGGATAAATCCAGAGGGAGTAAGGCACATATACCAGGAATTATGTGGAACCTAATTGCTTATGGTTCACCAATGGAAGTTGTCGAGGATTGAAGTTGTCCTGACTAAATTCTCTCATACCATGTTTAATTTAGCAAAGATTCAAGATATTCAGGCTCGAATGAACCTCATTGTGAAAGAAAGTTGAATGAAGAAGAAGAAATTCAGTGTACAATGATCAAATAATCACAGTGAAATTGAACATTCAAGAGGTAATAATTTGTCAACATGACATTACTCACATAATCATTAATCTGCATGTAATGCAATGGTGATGCAATGAAGAGCATTCGAATCCACTAGGTGTGATTCAAATTCCATGACTTGGACTAAATTTAGAGCTAACTAACTGTGGGAAAATCACCACTAGAAGCTCACTAGTTTAGCTTGGGACAACTAAATCAGTTCACAATCAATTAATTGATCAAGGTAGGTAGGAAAAGGTGCCTAACCTCCTTAAATCATGAAAATGTGGCGCTAGGATAACTGGATATGAACTAATTGATGCTCATATGAGGACAACTCAACAAAGACTATGGTGAACTAATGGTGGGACTCCCTAGACTCAGCGTGGGTTTCTAAATTATAGGGATTGGAATCTAGAGAAATTGTCAAATACCATAGTTGATTGGAAGAGATATGAATATGTCATGTATTTCCACAATTCTACAAGTTCTTCAAATGCTCTTTGGAAAAGAATAGATTTACAAGAAGATAAAATCAGTGTTACAGAGTTTTTGAAGAAGTTTGAAAAAGAAATTTATACATACATAAAATATTCACATAGAGCACGATGGCAAGACTTGCAATTCAAACAATCACGTGATGTTTTCCACAGGGGACTATTTTTTTGTGGTTGATTTCGAAGAAATACACATTTGAAGCACAAAAAGAAATACAGAGTGAATATTATCATTCTGACCAAGTTTCTATATTTGTCCATGTTCTATATAGACATGCTCAACAAAATGTTGATGATACAGAAAGCACGAATGACAATCGACATGTGATAAAGGAATATCATTTCTATATTAGCGATGACCGCATGCATGATACACTTTATGTACAACATTGTTTTGATATTATTTATGGTTCATTGTAAACACGTGGAGTTGTAATGAATGAACATTGGATATGGTCAGATGGACGTGCAAGGAAATTTAAATCATCACGATCATTCTTCTAGCTATGTCTCCTTCATAAAAAAACAAATATGAAACATCGTTGGAATTTTTTTGAAAACTGGTCATGGAAAAGGGGAGCACGATGGTGCCTGGGCGTGTGTAAAATGAGCATTTCAAAGGTATCAAATGAACCATTATGTCGATCGATTTTTGTTTGCTAATCAAGTTGTTCAATGGTGTCGTTTAAATCTCAGCCATGATTACAATCACCGATCAAAAGATGTGCGCAGGTATGAACTTTGTTTTCAAAACAGAGTTATTCAACTTAGAATGACTTTAATATGTACATCTACTAACATTTTATTCACATGTACATGTAAAATTGTTTATGTTGGACAGGTTTTTTTGGCATATTGGAGTCCAAGATATAGACAGATCAATCACATATGATGCTAGCACTATTCATGGAACTCTAGATTTGCACTCAATCAAAACAAAAACCTTCCAAAATGTGTTTTCATTTGATAGTAGGAAGCTAACATGATTTTGTCCTATTTGCATGGAGGACACATAATCAATAGAGAATTGTGAAAACATCAATGACAATTATGTTAAACCTTGGAAACACAACGAAATTAATTTAAAAAGAAAAATTCCACTTGCAAGCTTCGAAGAGTTGGAATTAGAGGACATTGCAATATCAATTGAGGGTGATAGAATTTTCGATTTGGTTAGAGAAGGTAATTTTATGTATATACTAAACACTAAATTTTTCAAATTTTATTTTAAAGTTTTTTTTGACAAATTCAATGTTCTTAATTATGTGTAGGAGATGTATTTGCTATGGTTGCACCCATAGACAACAATGAAAATGTGAGATATTATTTGATGTGATGCACAGAGAGAAAGATGAAATTATTGGAGGACTATGATGATAGAGGTTTTATATATGAAATAGGGTCAATTCTATTAAAAGGTTATTTTTTTCAAGAAACATATCAAACTGAAAGGGGCGTTCACTTTAAAGACTATCAACCTGATGTCATATGCTACCAATATAGTCATTTGGTATGCGCAGCTCGCATAAAGTTGATAGAAGTTAAATCAAATAAAAAATTGAAAGCTAGAAGATGGAAGATGTCAAAAGTTGATCATGAAAGAATAATTGAAGATGGGATTCCTTTAAGATCTTGTTTCTAATTTTAATCATGTTGAACATGATACATACTTTTTACATGAAGGACATCTTCATTGGTTTTATAATTGTGACACTCAAATAGAGTGATTATTGATAAATTCTGAGCTATATTGTTTTGATGAATTTTTAAGCACATTCGTTATGAAATTGTCAAATTATGAGATCTGTGCCTTTTTAAAACTTAAATATGATATCAATTTCTTACATTGTTGAGCTTATGTCCACCAAATTAAGGAAACTTATAAAATAATGTTCTTGCATTGTTGAGCTTATAGCTCATTGTTCTTAGATTGTTTAGCGTATGTATATATCAAATTGATGCAAATTATATGATATATTGTTCTTGGACTGTTCAACATATGTAAATCAAAATGATCTATATTAATTCTATAAGGAAATTGATATGTACAATTGTATAAATTGATAGCATACAAACATTCAATATTAACATTACTAAATATTAAAAATCATTACTAATGATTAAAAATCATTTAGACACAAGTACTAAATATTGAACATTACCAAATATTACTAGCTAAATATCACCAAATATTTAGACACAAACTTACTAAATATTGAACATTACTAGAGCATTAAATATTGAACATTACTAATGATTAAATCCTACAAGCTTAACACTTATTCTTTTTTCTACTAGCCACATTTTATTGATCTTATAAACAAAACCATTACTTCATAAATCTAGTGAGCATCACTTAATATTTCCATATATTAGGTAGAAGTACCTTCCCTTTTCTACAGGAAAAGGTTTACTTCTCTTTCTCCAATGTTTCCATGCAAAAGTTCCTTCCATTTATTGAACAAACAAAGGAAAAGAATGGCCAAAATTGCAGAGGTTAGCTTTAGAATTCAATCCAAATATACCAATGTAACTAAACATTTTTCTCAACAAAATATATTTGGCCCATCAAGAAAACTCAAATTTAGAGCATTTTTAAACACAAATGGTTGAATTTTTACTTTATTTATCATCTTCCATACATCCATTGTATCTAAACAGTCACAATTAAATATTAGATTTTCCAATTTTAAATCCATCCCATCTAAATACCATAATACATTAACGACCATTTTCTTGTCTATGATAGTTAACTATTTGATCAACACTAAATATAGCCTCTTAGTATTCTTGGCCAACATTTACTTTAAGATTACAAACTTTGAGCACCTTCTTGAACATGAGCATGAATATACGTGAGTCTAATATATCATGTTGTATCAAAGGTACAAAACTAGGTTGTAATGACAATTGCCCACCCAATGATGTCACTAAGATCCTTAAAGTCTTTGAAAATTTCATGCAAAACAAAAATGTACACTTAGAACTTACATTTATGGGATGTTAAAATTGTTTGTTCATTAAAACTTGAAGTTGATCTAAAGTTCACAAAAGTCGATTTTTCAACAAGACCCTCCAAATGTGGGACAAATCCTTCTAACGTTGACTGCTATCTCAAACATACCCATGAAAACAACCTTCGAGGAAATTCACCATGATATGAGGACAATAGAGGGTGAAAGAAACCCTCCAAAGGAAGACTTTCCCTCCAAGTATGGTCTACAACATTGTAAAAGTGGGATGTCTCAACCCAAAAGGATCCAAAACTTGCAAAATGACCTCCAAAAGATGCCTGGACATGCATATAAAATGACTTCTGCAGGATGAGTGTTCTATTGAATCTAGGAAGCCCACTTTTCATTTACCATTTGAGGGTGAAACAATCCACAAATCATCCTGTATTATTTGTTTAAAGTTGATCTAGGGATATCATTAGGATTCACAGGTTGAAAGCTAAATAGGTTGCCCCATGATAATTTACACATTAGGCATACATGGATAAACCCTTATTCTTGTTCACTAAATGTGTGTGCTCTGAGAAATTTAGGGTTCAAAGAGCAAGTAATAACCCTCCAAATACCATGTTTCTTACCAATCATTAATGTTGTTCATGTGATGTAAAACATATCCCTAAACCATCCAACTACTTTAGGTCTTCAAGCTACCAAAGAATTGAGTTAGCTACTACGTAAGTGCTGATTTGTTTCTACTAAAACAATTCATATTTCTTGGTAAATTTCCCTTATATTCATTTATTCTGGACTATGCATTTATGAGAATATTGCATCCATTATACCTGAAATTTTAATTTAAGATGCATTCACTATATTCCTAAAGATACAACAGAATCTTCATTAGTATTTTCTAACTTAATATCATGTATTTTGAGACTGCAATGACCACAAATCTATACTTGGAGGCTGCCCAAAATCTCTGTCCCAAATATTCTACAGGGTTTGATAGATTCAACAAATAACATGATAAATGCTACAAGTATATCATTGGTTATTCTACCAAAGTTTGCCTAGAATTAAACCATTGCAGTGTTCCTCCTTGGCCCATTTATGTTGTTAGATAAAGTTACATCAAAGAATAAGTTGTAACAACCTCCATAAGTTACACTACATTACAACTACCAATTGTTAACCATAACCACTAGCATCTAGGCTAGCACCACAATATCAAGCAAAACTCCAATATCAAATGCATCCCCTACTGTTGAAATTTTGAAAAAATTCACGAGTGAACACCCTTGCATGATGAGGGATACACTTTGCATAGAAACATCAAAGTTCTAGGTGTAATCATACAACCAATGCAGTCATGCTAGAACTTTATCAATTACATATATTTTCCCTTCTGTTTGATGATCAAATAAAACAAATCAACTTAAAAAATGAGATGGCATATGGTGGAATGTCTATGAGTGCTACGTTGAAATATGTAGGAGTGTCGTGAGAAAAACCAAAGATACCAAACCCATGCTAATTATTACATAAATCCATACAAGAATACTCTATCCATTGATGGACAGGGCTAATATAATTTTCTATCCATGAAATCCTACAAGCTTGACACTGAAAAATTTCACAGGTGATGTGACTAAAATCACAATGCAGTAACATGTTGTAACATTGAAATTATGTTGAGAAATGCATTCTACAACCTAGGTGGGGGAATATATTCAACTCTTCATCCATATGTATAACATCAACACCAATCGGTTTAATGAATTCTTTATTTTTTAACAAATTAATGTTCACTGAGATCGACTGGATTTAAACAAATAAAAAATCTAGCATATATCTCATCAAACACATCTTAAGATACTAATTAAATTAAATCATTTAAAACCAAAAAAATCCAAAAACAATATATATATGAACGGTCCAAAATTATATATATGTTTAAAATATATAAGTTAAACCGATAAGTTTATGTTTAAAGTTTTGACATGGAATATGTCAAATCAACAAGTTCACATGTATAAAAACATATATAACTATGTAAGATCCATTATATGGATATCACTCTCCACATTCTCCGCACGATTGACCTATATAACACATGCAACATATAATTAAGCTTCAATATATAAATTTTATACTGTAAACAAACTTAAATAAAAATACAATTTGAAGTTAAAATAATAAAAACGATTGACCTATATAACACATGCAACATATAATTAAGCTTCAATATATAAATTTTATGCTGTAAATAAACTTAAATAAAAATACAATTTGAAGTTAAAATAGTAAAAATGAATAAATATACCTGACTAAGGCCAACACCCAAAGAGGTCACCACATCCATAGCCATGGAAGGTTGTACAATATGTTTACCCACCCACAATTAAAATACCATTACTTAAACATTTAAAACATGTAATTTAAATGTAACTTAGTTCAAATTTAAATAAAATGTCAATTGTTTTTAAACATTAAAAAAACATTTAATCATTACTAAAACATTTGAAAGGTGCTTGATTTACCTCCAAATCTTGGGAGACACTAGGAATGTCTCCCAATATTGATGATGAGAGGGGCCCAATACCCATGGTCCTAGGTGATGGGATCGGAACCTATGAACACAAACAAAATTTCAATCTTGAAAAAAATGTGTCATGTCAATAATAAGAACATATAAGTTTATAGATATTTATGCAAATGTACCTCTTTCAATGGCCCTAGGTTAACACTAGAGTCGACCTTAAAATCACGTTCATCCAACATTTGGGTGAATTGCAATTCAAATGAGTTCATTATATATTTAGATAAGCTAACAAAATAGGATTTAACAATTATGAGGAAAACATAAAAGTTCTCACATACCTCCCCACTCCCTCCTTCCTCGCGATGGAGTAAATCAAACAATCCATCTCGACAATGGTTTGCATGTGCCTTGGCATCTTCAAGGCTCATTGAATCTACCTCACTGTCTGTTTTATAAGAAAATATGCACGAGAACAAGCGCGTGCTCTATGTCGATCCATTCCCACAACAACAACCATTAGAGCAGATGGTAAGTTGTCTCCTATGACGGTTCTGACCTCTAGACCAATATGAGAGGGCGCCTCCATCTTTGATCATAATGTAACAACTCTCTGTGGCTGAGGCACCAAACGAGGTGTAGGCTTAGGAAACAATGGATCGCGATAGGCTCCTTCTCATTCATACATCCTACCTTTTCCAACCCCATAAAATTTGGACACATCTGTGTAATCTAGCTTCATGATTTAAAAAAACTCCGCATAAACAAATCTCACAAAATAATGTGGCACTTCATCATTCCATGGAAATATACCATAGGCAACCAAGAATCTATCATATAAATGGTGTGCAATCTCAGGGTGCTTGAAATATTGCACCTTTAACATATTTTTCTTCGATCCTTCTTTAAAATTAAACTTTGACATGGCATATGCTTTTGATACCCTCTTCTCTACATCAACCCACTTGTCAGGAACCATCACCTGAGCCCTCCACATTCGCATCAAGTGAATAAAACAATATGTTGTTGGACCAACAATTCTATAGGCACCAATAAACTTGCCTAAAGATTCCAAAAGTATTTGCAAGCTTTGCCAACTCTCTGTTGGGAGTTCCAAGCTAGCAAGATCATCCCTCAATTTTTTATGGTGGGTTGTACATTGTTCAAGGGTGATATAAAACTCTTCATTTTCCCAAGGAAGAGCATCGGGTATATCTGAAGGATAAATGGTCATGGGCTGACAATCATGTGCTTGTTCAGTAGTATCCCTTCGCCGACCTTGACCCTTTCTCCGAGCATTTGCATGACCTTGCTCTTGGTCCCTTGCAACATCCTCAGCATCTCCACCCTTATTTTCTCCAAATGCATAACCCTCATTTTCTCTGAATGCATCACCACCCTCAGTAGAACCACAATCCTCTACATTTACACATGTAATCATGTATAATTTAGTACATAAAGACACAAGCATATTAATACACATGCAAATTAGTAATTTATTTAAATAGATTATATATATATATATATATATATATGTAACATATTACCAATAAAATGTTGATGGTCCATTGGCCATTCTCTAAAATAACGACCAGAAGAGGGAAAACAGTCATGAGATGATGAATCACACAATCGACCAGACACAAAAGCTTGGCCACTCTCACGAGACAACCTATTACACCGTGTCTCTACAAAGAAAAATGCTAATGAAACTTATTAAAATCAATGAAGAAGACTTGAAACAAATATAAATATTCACGCATACTCATAAATTTTGCATGTGCATAAATTTCAAACACATACCTAATGTGTCTTGATATAATACGCTATAATCTCTAGATGATTCAGACCATCTTTGAGAGCGAAAATTTGAAGGTCTTTCAGTAGATGTAGGTGTGGTATTAGGCGTCCTTGTCTCAGATGTCTCTGTACATCTTTGACTTGAAGAATGAGTGACCACCTTGTCTCGAACCATCTCTACTATATATCTCCTATAAACATAAAAATAAGCACCAATTAACTAATGTAGTTTAGCCCATAGAAAGTTTTTGAGGAAAAGAAAAAAAAAATTGAATATACTTATTGTGTATAAGACATAATACGATTAATCCACATCAAGTTATTAATCTTATGGAAATTCTGGTGAGGGAAAAAGAAATAATTTAGAGCCTTTTGACCCCTTGGACTGAACATGGACAACACATTTGGTTTTACTCTCAAAAGTACTTGGCTTAGTGGCTTTGCTGACTGCCCCTTTGGTGTGATGAAGTCTCCACCATCTAGGGTTTTATGCCCATGGTTTGGTGCTCCAAGGCCCACCTTTTTTGGAACAACCTACTATGTAACATGAACAACCAACATAAATTGATAGAACATACAATTGAACAATAGAAAAATATAAGATCTTAGAATATTGAACCAAGCATATGCACAATATCATGATATCATTATTCATAGTTGTCATGGTAGGAAATTATCCTTGAATGGGGACACAAAAAATTTCTAATAGGGACATAAGACATTTCTAATTAAGGGCCACACAATATAGCTTTCTTGGGTTGTTCCTAAAACTTCAAATGTGTAACACAACCTCCCTATGTAACAAAGTCTTTTATCAATCTATGAAGATATTAGTAATACCTTGCACAAAAAATTAAAAACAAATATTTGATCAAATAAAGTTTGGTTTTTCACGTAAGATTCGATATGTGTTGATATGTTCAACAAGGGTTTATCGTACAAGATAATACTACAAAGGAAAGCTTTTAGATTATGAGAATACCACTTTTCATTGTTGGCTCTCCAAACAATTGGACATCTTCAAGATTATTTTTTTCAAGAGCAAGGTCACCCCAAAGGGAAAAAGGGACATAATCAAAAGTCATGTGAGTAACCATTCTTGGAGGATGTAGATGGTTAGAATGCATAAAATCAATTAAAAACAATTACTAATAAGGATATCAATCTTAAATGATATAACCTTATAGGGTGGAAAATGGAAAATGTTAAAATGTTATAACCGTATAATGCTGGAAAATGTTAAAATGTTATAACTGTATATGGTTGTGGAACTAGATGCTTGCCATGAAATGTGCCCTCTTATACAATATCAAGTTATGAACTATTTGCATGTGGTTGTGGAGAAAGGGCTTATAAAAAAGGCATCGTGGCAGAATGCACAAGGTATCCATCTGTTTGAATTAACTTATTAGCATAGATTGATGTTTTGTTATATATACTTTCAATTCTTCCCTAGTAAGATATTCCTAGGTGAAATTAGTGATGTTTTCTCAATAGAAAATAGTCATGAATCAAAGAATTGATCTGGAAGTGTGCCTTCTATGAGGCAAAGATCCCACAATTTATTTAGACACTGTTTGACTTGGAGTTGTCTTGCTTTGGATTATTCACCTAAAAGGAGTGTGGAAACCATAAAAAACCATTCATGAAAGTCACATAATTTCTCTATTAAATTAATGTTATAAAAGAAAGTGGTCGAGTTCATCTTGACAGAAAGTCAATCTATTTGCAGAATTCACGAAAGTCACAGAATGTCTTACATTTGAAGAGCTCACGGTGAGATGTTAATCTGTTTGCACAGAGTAAACTCTCTGAAGGTTTCATAGGTACTAAGAAAAAAATATTACATCTATTTGGACTCTTTAGGACAACAAGCTTGAGCATCATCCTATTAGGAGAATAATGCAATTTTATACTTGCGAACAAGAAGCAACTTCCACAAATGAAGGTTTTTTTACTGCTGAAGACCTCTAAGCTAGGATTTTGAATAATGATGCTATTTGGGATCCTTAGATTCAAATCCTGATAAAAACTATTTCATCTTGGGCGTATAAGGAAGGCGTAAAATCTCATAACGATGAGTTATGCTATCAAACTTTGCGGCTTGAGCAGTGTACGCTAACAGAGGTTTGTCTCCTATTTATACCTTTACCATGATGTAGGATTCAAGGTGCAAGCTTGGTTATAGTGGGAAGCTTGGTTGGTCCTTAGTAATAGCTTGTAGCGGTGGCAAGATTTATTAGGATCTGAAGTTATAGGTTATATAGGTCATAGAGAGCCTGCAGTTTTCAGTTAGAGGTGATGGTCCCTTCAGTCATAGGTTGCTTGCTAATTCAGAGATCAGATACTTTCCTATTTTTCATAAATATATAAAGGATTAAACCCTGCTTAAGTTTCAAAAATATTATTATACTAACAGTTGTTTAAGGCTTTCTTTATGTATTATTCTTTATGTATTCTAGAGTGAAAGTCTAGGAGCTTAATTCCTTCACCTTTTATTTAAGGTATCAAATGATGATATATGAAGAAAAAATTGCAGAACCTAAATGATGCTACATGCATATAGAACTGATAAGAAAATCAAAATGAAGTTCCTTGCATGAAGCACTTATGTGGGAATACATGGTAACATATTTAAATTATGGGGAACTAAATTTGAATGGCAAGTGATATCAAAGTTAAACATCCATTTGTAATCTATGAATTGAAAGAAAGGCCATGAATCATACCTTATGAATTTGCACCATCGTGAAGCCGCGAACGTAGCGACAACACCACCTCGTATTCCTGGCACCACCGCAAAGCACAAATGATAGACCTCCTATAGGAACCACGAATGGACGAGGCAGTCACCACGAAGCACCACCGATGGACGGACATGCACCACAAAGAAGACCTCCCAGACGAAGCAGCAGACAGGCACCACGAAGCAGCGAACAGGCACCTCCTCGGCAAACAGACGGGCCAACGGATGGGAAAACAGGCAGGCCAACGGACGGGCCAACGAATAGGGACGAACACGGATTTCTCGCTGCTCACAAGTGACTCCTCACAGTGACAGACAGGGACGGACTCCTCATAGGGATAGACAGGAACGAACTGCTCCTCTCATAATGACCTCCTCAGTGACGGACGGGGACTCCTCATAGTGACAGACTCATCCTCTCATAACGACCTCCTCAACGATGGACCAAAAAAAGACAAAGTTGTGAACAATTGTGTTCGGCGTATACATATATATAGTTTTTCGGCCGAACATGTTTTCGATCGAGAACTTTGTTTGACCGAAACATTGTTTCGGCCGAAAACTATTTTGGCCGAACAAACGTTCGGCCAAAAACCGTTCTGTCGGATATTATTTCTCCATCCAATCGTACATAGCCCGCATAACGAGGTTGTCCGTTAACTTTAACATTCAGCCATTATAATGTTTCGGCTGAAAGTTAGATAAATTGTTTTGCCGAAAAATAACTTAGTTCGGCCGAAAAAATAAAATAGTTCGACTGAAAAATTAAATAGTTCGGCCGAAAGTGGTTTAAATACGGATTCCGAAAGTGGATTCTCATGGAATAGACACCCACATTCATGATTTCACCCTAGGAAGAGTAATAATTTTTGTGTGCATTTGAATATATATATATATATATATATATATATATATATATATTCAAATGAACACACACACACACACAAACACACACATATATATATATGGCGATAAATACAGTGATACAGTAAACTCATATTCTATTAAATGAATAAAACATAACAGACTATAAAACCAAAGAAGCTAGAAGGGTGGTAGTTGTATCTCTATGAAGAGATGTGGTGGATACGCTCACTCGTGACAAGCTGAATACAAAAGAAGGTCGAAGGGATTTTTATCATAAATCCTTGGAGAGGTAGAAAACCCTGAACAAAACCCTAAGAGATGAATCGTCATGAAGCTTGCAGCCCCAAGGTGCTTAGTTGAACAGTCAACTTCTTGGGGTCATAAATTTTGCATACAGTCTCCATTTGGGGCACTCGATATCCCATTGGAAATATCCATCCTATATTTACAAATTTTGATTAGTTCCAAATGAATGTTGATGGCAACCATTTCTCACCCTCGAATCGCTAAAAAACGTCGTTTAGGGCTTCAAAACGGCCCTGAAAGTTTTGGACCTAATAAAACCGTAGAGAATTACAAGAAAATTGTTAACATGAGAAACTGTTTTGAGCTAGTGGAATAGGTGGGTGGCCACCTATACCCATATGGATCATTCCTTCCCCCCTTAGGAAGCAATGGTCTATATTGCGTTGAGTGCCTCCATCAAATGGGGAAACTTATGCTGAACTTGACTCTTGGTGGTTAGTTGAAAAGTCAACTTCTTGGGGTCATAAATTTTGCATAGGGTCTCCATTTGGGGCACTCAATATCCCGTTGGAAATTTCTATTTGAGCTCTACAAATTTTGATTAATGTAAAATGAACGCTGATGGAAACCATTTCCCACCCTTGAATCGCTAAAAAATGTCGTTTATAGCCTCAAAACGGCCCCGAAAGTTTTGGACCCAAAAAAACCGTAGAGAATTACAAGAAAATTGTTAACATGAGAAGCTGTTTTGATCCAGTGGAATAGGTGGACCTATACACATATGGATCATTCCTCCCCCCCTTAGGAAGCGATGGTCTCCATTGCATTGAGTGCCCCCATCAAATGGGGAAACTTATGCTGAACTTGACTCTTGGTGAGCCACTAGCCTTGGTGGAGGAGCTTCCCTGATTTGACAACCTTATATAGTTGGATCTTTTGCTGGCGGGTGCCCTTAACCTATATTTCCATGATCTGATCAATGGTTGCTTATTCCATGGAGTCAAGATTAAGCTCTGGAGGTGTCAATTGTTCTGCCACCTTCGAGGTGTCCAACAGTGGTGCAAAAGATGGTCGAAGGAGCTCCACATTGAATACTAGGTGAGGTCAAGGAATGGAGGAATGCTTAATTCGAAAACATTATCACCAACTTCCTTGATGATGGTGTATGGCTCATATCAAAGTGGATGAAGCTTGTGATGGGGTCCTGTGAACCTCTCTTTCTGTAAATGAAATGAAACCTTATCCCCAACCTGGAACTTGTGTGGAACCCGATGTTGGTCATGTCGTTGCTTGTATTTAGTGTTGGCCTTATCCAAAATGTCATGGACTTGTTGGTAGATGTGATGAATTCGTTCAACAAATATGCTGGCTTTATCAACCTTTGCCTAGGCATGGGAAGATTCCTCCTGTGTGGATGCAAGGGGCATAGATACATCAATTGGGGCCAATGGTTGGAAACCCAATCATGCTTGAAAATGGATGTGACTGGTAGAGCTATGCAAAGCTTAGTTATAGCTATGTTGAACATAAGGAAGACTCTCATCCCATGTGCAGGGATGTTTAGAATTGTACATTCTCATAATATACACAATTATCATGTTGACTGCCTATGTTTTTTCATCAATCTTGCAATGGGGATTTCTCCCACAGCTATGTGCAGAAGCACCAACCTTAGATCGTTGTGATCATAAGGAAGAGTTCAATGGAAAATAAAAGCAACAAAATAAACTAATAACTTGAAGCAAATATTTTTATTGTTTTATCATATATCGGCTAAACTAAACTAATGCAAATAAATAAAAATACCCCTCTTTTCCTGTAGAATGGGCCACCGTAGCCATCCTTGGAAGTGGTTCTGCAGCTCCATGGGTTGGTTTTCTAGTTGTCAAACAGGGAATGGATCCAGGATGGGTACGAAGGATGTCTCAATGTACACTGTGGGGATGGTATGACAACGAGGAAGGTGGCAAAAGAGTTTGTGAATACCTGAGAGCAAAGATGTCACAGTGTACCCACAAATGAAAATGTGAAAAAATGTATTTTGGGAGAGCCCTTCACAATGTATTTATAGTAAGGTCCTAGGGTTTTTTTACCCAAGGTACCCATGGTATTTTGACCCTTTCTCTTTTTTAGTGTTTTTGAACCCTTTTTAGGTTTTTTGACCCTTTTTAGGGGTTTTTTACCCTTTTTGGGAGAGAGTGAGGGTAAACCATAGTAAATAATGATATTTTGGACATTTTTTGATGGAAATAAAATTGTGAAGGTCAAAAGTAAGGAAAATATGGTAGGAATATGATATATGTATATGGTTTAGACCATGGAGAGCTAGGTGAACACTTTTTAGTGTTAACAGATTGTCCCCTAATTTGTGAGGGAATAAGCTCATCGCATGGCCGATGGACATCAAAAGATCATGGGAATAATGGTGACAACAGTGGAGAGACCCGCAAAGAAGTGGAGCTTCCTCATTCTAACTACGGTGGATTTTGGTTTTTTATTATAGGTTCTCAAAAATGGATGAGATACAAATGTGTGACATGTATATGGATGAGGCGGGCATACCCATGCTTGTAACAATGTCAAAATAATAAATAATGGGATCAAGTTTCAAAAACATGGGAGCCGATCAATACATATACAAATGATGATATATAATGGTGGCCTCAATGGGAGGCTGAATACAATCTTGATATGAAGACCTGATACATAGGAACAATGGCGTTCTCATGGAATACAATATTATCACAAATGATTCTCTATTGAATCTGGAGGTGTACATATATATGGACTCAATGAATGAGAGTCAGAATCTATGTGCTATAATATTGAGCATCAAGAACTAGAGATACATGGAAGAAAAACACTGGCAGATTCCGAACAGTGTCACCAATGCAGCCCAAAAATCACAAGAGACATGAGACTGTAGAGGTCCCATAGATAGTCTCACCAATGTGCTAGAGTCAAGTGACAACTGAGGTCTTCGACCAAATAATGAACGGACCAATACCCTGTACGAATATAGTCGGTGCGATGATGTAGCTGAAGTCGAGCACGTGAGACACAACAATCCCAAGAGGCACTAATGACTCCTCTCAAGTGGTCCAAGGAACTCATCAATGAGGTGGATGAAACCAAGATATAGGGACCTCTGAGTCTACCCTATGGATTAGATGTGTTGATGTCGACAGAGGGAGACCTGCAACTAATCAAGGCAATAATGTTTCCTTGACTAGGAGCGCGAGGGGGATAACCAAGGATATGGAACAATTAGGAGACTAACACATTGAATGGGGGAACATGGGAAGGGGAGTAAGGGGGACTCAAAATTCCTTTGTTTAGAGTATGACGACAGGGCTTACCTGGTAGTAAATGAAACTGAATCATGGGAAAGAGATCATAGTTGTAATACCAGGAAGATAACTGCAATGGGAAATATTGAGGGAGGTAACTGGACTAGTGATTTTTAGGGGATCCAAGGAAGACTCATCACAGAATACTTGGAACAAAGGAGACTCAACGGGGGGGATCTTCCATACTATTATATATGCGGTGGTGCCTAAAGACACCGTTATGACATGATCTCGTGTATTTTTAGCAAGCCCAAGAAAGTAAATGCTTGATGGTGTTTTCATTTTTAGAGAGCCTGAAAATAGGAAGAAGAGTCCAAGTGGTCTCTTTTTCGTATATAGTCTCCTGAGACCAAAAAAAGGATAAAAGTATAAAAAGTAGAACTCGCCCACCCTTTTGGGGGATGGGAGACTTCTTTTTCGTTGGTAGTCCAATTAGGCCGAAAAAGGTTAAACCTATACTGACTGGACAGTTGCTCAAATAATTTTATGAATATAAATGAAACCAAGTTTGCTCAGCAATCTTTTCTTGATGAGAGGGTTGAAAAGGATCTTAAAAACAACAAGGTGACGAATACCCAAGTGGAGGGAAGTGACCAGGAGACCAATGATGCCATCGTACTTGGCCTGGTTGTTGGTAGCAACACCAACACACATTCCGTCGATATGGATCAACTCATGTGATAGGGAATAAATAACCCATGTAGGTGAGGCGAGATTAGGAGACCATCTACTTGCTCCGTCAGTGAAACCAATGTAGCGATGCTAGGTAGGATCCATATGGAGGAACCAAGGAAACAAATTGTATGACTTGTGACAATAACGATGTAAAAAAAAAACTATGACACAAGTGACTCATGGTGGGTGACATCAGGCATAAAACCTCTTGAGGTAGAGTTCGTTGCGGGGATTCTTCAAGAGGTGGTCGTCAGATTTAGCAAGGATATATGCCCCCTTGTTGAGGCAGTGATGGACGACATATGGCTTGTACCACCTAGTATCAAACTTCCATTTCCCTAACCTATCATTGGCTTGGTTTTAAATGAGGATGAGATCTCCTTCGCTGAAGGTCCAAGGGTGGACGTGGGGGTCAAAATGGGACATCGATCGAGTCTTATCCACTTCAATCATCTAGAGATCAACACAACAGTCCTCATTGGTTTGTTTGAGTATAATAAGGCATTGTTCTAATGGTGAGGTATCGGGGAGAAGCTCGATGACAAAGCAGAGTGATGGAATCTAGAACTCAATGGGAAGTACTGACTTGACACCATGTACTAAGTGAAATGTGGTGGAACCAGTGGTGGTCTTTGTGCATGTACGATAGGCCTTGAGGGTAGAGAAGAGAAAATGATGGTAGTTGGGTTTATGTTTGTTCACCATCCATTAGAGCATGGTTTTAAGGATCTTGTTGACAACCTCAACTTGACCATTTCCCTGAGGGTTGTATGCAGAGGAGTACTGGTGTTCAAACTTCAACATGGTCAAAAGCTCTGTCCAAACCGCGTCCTCGAAATGAGAACTATGGTCTGAGAATATCTGCAAGGGGACACTAAAACACGTGATAACGTGGTTGAAAAAGAACTGTGCTGCCTTGTCAGCCTTACAGTTGAATGTAGGCATGGCCTCGACCCATTTAGTGAAATAATCAATGACCACAATGATGTACTTATGACTGCCGGTTGAGGTGGGGTTACTAGTCATGAATTCAATCGCCCACTTTCATAAAGGACCGACTGTGACCACAGGATGTAACAACACGAGAGGAGTCCTTTATTTTGGAGCAAATAGATGACAAGTATGGCAGTGTTTAATTGCATGGATGCAATCAGCAAAGATGGTGAGCCAAAACAAAATGGCACTGAAAATATTTTGGGAGGTAGCCAAACCTAAGAGGTGGCCACCACAGGCTCCATTGTGACATTCATTCAGGACTTTTTTAGCCTCATCATGGGTGAGGCAAGGAAGCAATATGGTATCGATGCCCTGACGGTACAAGAAATCCCCCATGAGGAGATAGTGAGTATCTTGGTTTTGAATGCATCGACGGTATTCACGGCTTAAATGAGCCCCAAATTTATGAGTGCGCAAGTATAGGAGAATGCCCCCATACCAGGGGTCTTCCGTGGATATGAAAAATATGAATTCATCTGGAAGGTTTCCTATGATTGGTGATGAAGCAGATGACAGAGGGAGGTTTGTCATTAAGGCAGCTAATGCTAGAGCTTTGGCGCTCTTAGGGGCGATAAATTCCAAATCGTACTCCTGGAGAATGACAATCCACTTGGAAGTGCAACCTTGAACAAGGTGGCGGCTCAAGAGATACCTCACGGGGTTGGAATCAGCCATGACCCAATTGTGACTCAAAAGGATGTAATGGCGTAGCTTGTAAATAGAAAAGATGATGATGAGGGCCATCTTCTCTTCATGTGAGTAACACAAAGGGGGATTGGAAAGCTTCTGAAATACATAATAGATCACATGCTCTTGACGAGCATCGTCTTCTTGGACCAAGACTCCAACGATGGAATTTTTATATGCTAACACATAGAGAATGAACTCCTTGTTAGGATTATTAATCCTCCCTTTTCCAATTTGATCATATGTCTAAATCAGAAGTCCTTCTAGTCTATATTTAATCACTAGCACCATTGGGTCCACTTGGCCTAATTGGGGCACATGTTCCAGTTACTAAAGTGTGGGGAACACTAATTGAGGCCTACTGCCACTGATTGCANCATCCTAGATCAATCCCTACAAATTAGGAGCCACTAGGAGTGTCGATACCAACCAAGGTCAGTTTAGTTGTATTCAATTATTGAGTAAATTGTGTGATCTATTTTGTGAGTTGTGTGTTGATACATAGATCTATGTGCTTAATTTAATAGTCCTTAGTGAAGTTGGGTGGGGACAACAATGGAGCAGAAGTCGAGGCTTGTTTCAATGCGTCAAAAGCGTTTCAATGTGTCAAAAGCGTCTTTTGCATGCTTACCCCAAACAAATAGAATGTTGGTACAGAGCAGTCATAAGAAACCATGGACTTTTGTCGCATAGTCTGGAATGAAATGGCGAAGGAAGTTGGCCTTGCCTTGGAGACTCTGCATTTGAAGAAAAGAACGTGGGGAGGAAAGATTCAAAATGGCTTGAACCTTCAGAGGATCAACCGCAATCCATTTGTGAGAGATGATAAACCCAAGGAAATGCCCAGCTTGTACACAAAACACACACTTAAGAGGGTTCAAGCATATGTTGTACTTGCGACATCGCAAGAAGACTTGTCGTAAGTCATCTAGATGTTGTGAATGCTTTTAAGAGCGAGCGGTGAGGTTGTCTAGGTAGAACAAAATGATATGAATAAGTTCATGGAAGAAGAACATCATGGCCCGCTGAAAATTAGCTCCACATTTTTAAGTCCAAATGGCATAACTTGATATGCAAATGTGCCCCAAGGGGTTGTGAAAGAAATCTTATACCGGTCCTCTTTCTGGATCTGAATTTGGTTAAAACCAGAAAAACCATCCATGAAAGAAAAGACTTCATGTCTGGAACATAAATCAATGATTTGGTCAATGAACAGAGTAGGAAAATTGCCTTTGGGACACGCCAAATTCAAGTTATGGAATTCAGTACAGAAACGAATAGTACCTTGTTTTTTGTTAACGGGAATAGGATTGGAAACCCAAGTGTTATACACAATGGGGTATATGAAACCTGTTTTATGTATTTTTTCGATCTCGGCTTTGACAGCAGGAGCCTTTGAGGGGTTAATAGGTCTTTGCTTTTGGATTACGGGTGCAACATCTGACCATGTTTCGATACAATGTTCGATGATAGATGGATCAAGCCCAGGCATCTCGATGTAGGACCAAGAGAAAATATCACGGAACTCCTGAAAAAGTGCTTTGTAAGAAGCAACTTCTTTAGGGGAGAAAGATGCACCGAGTGTAATATATTCAACTACCTCAGGATTCGTTGATATATTGACCTTGATAGTTGGCTAAATGTTAGCCATGTTTCCCTCTTCAAAGGCATTAGGTTCCTGAATGGGGTTCTTGAACCAGTCTACTTTTCCATGGATGAAGTCTTTCGATTTGACTGAGAATTGATCCGACGATGAAGTAGGTTCATCGAGAATGAAAAAGGAGTGATGATGCATATCATCCCAAGGGTACTCAGGAGCAGAAAGAGCTTCAAGGATCTCCTCATCATTGTTGAAACAATTCGTATATAGATTAGAGGGATTATCCACGACTGTCGAGATGGAAGGACTACTGGAACTGGAGATCATGTAAATTGTGTTAGTTGTGTCCAAGGAAGAACCCGGAGGGTGGATCTCCTCAAGGACAATGATGTCGGACTCATGGGAGTGTTTTCAAAGGCCACGAAGGAGTTTTCGGTACTTAGGCAAGTCTGGGCAATTTGAGAGTAATGACCATACAAGCCAAGGATGGTTGTTTCCCAATGACTTGTTCTTAACCATTGATGGCTCTGGGATGGTGACCACTAGAGTGTCATCAGCTTCATCTATAGTGTCCATGTGTGTGCGAAGGATAGGAAACTCAAGATAGTTTCGTGTCGCATGGTCTTGGACATTGCACAAAGCACACATAGGATCTGACCATGGTTTAGTCATTGCTTTGGCTTCCTTTCCCCTATCCTTCTTTGGAGGAGGAGGGAAAGGCTTGGGGATTACAGGTTCTTTGTTCAGAGTATGATGACAAGGTTGAACTAGAAGCAAATGAAACTGACTCATGGGATAGGGATCATAGCAGTAATACCGAGAAGATAATTGCAATGGGAAATACTAAGGGAGGTAACTGGACTCGTGATATTCATGGGATCCAAGGAAGACTCAAGCTGCAAACTGCACAAGGATGGTTGGTTCGCAATGACTTGTTCTTAACCACTGATGGATCCAGAATGGTGACCACTCGAGTGTCATCGACTTCATCTATAGTGTCCATGTGTGTGCGAAGGATAGGAAACTCAGGATAATTTTTTGTCGCATGGCCTTGGACATCACATAAAGAACACATAGGAGTCGGTCATGGTTTAGTCATTGCTTTAGCTGCCTTTCCCCCAACATTATTTTGAGGAGGAGGGGAATGATTGGAGATGGAAGGAGTCTTTGAAGGGCTGGGAGGTGCGTGTGACATCGTCTCAATGGGTTGGATGGGAATCAACACAACATGGGGAGTCGGGGTTGGGGTAGGTGGATCAAGGTACCGCACAGGAATTCTAAGTGTAAAATTGGGTAGGTTGAGAGTATCCATGATATGCTTGTTCACGATGCTAGATGGTGAAAATAGGAAGGGAATCGCATGGACCAGGAATGAAACCCAATAGTTCCCTGATGACTGAGGTTGAGGTTGTGACTAAGGTTGTGATGTGGTCATAATGGTACCGAATGTGATGGTGCACAGATTCGATATGTCAGTCAGTGAAGGTGGAGGTGGTAATGACAAAAAGGTGTACGTCATAAGAATTTTGGAAAACAAGCCTAAGACAATATAAAATAAGGATAGAATGGGCATGCTTTCGATGGTTTCGATGGACCCT
Source organism: Pseudotsuga menziesii (assembly GCA_001517045.1). Lineage (NCBI taxonomy): Eukaryota > Viridiplantae > Streptophyta > Pinopsida > Pinales > Pinaceae > Pseudotsuga > Pseudotsuga menziesii. Next base: position 843,098 of record LPNX010127162.1, read on the forward strand.
AAGCCTGAACTTTACCTGTATATCTGTAAGAGAAAGAAAAACTGCTGCATTAGCTTAGAAGCTAAGTAATCCCGGTATGTCATAGCAATCCCCCTTGCGGTTGCAAACAGAAAACAATCAGTGACTGACAAGAAACTCATCATATAATTTAAGCACAACTAAAGATCATCCAGTTACAATTCTAGTAGTATAAACAAATCAAACAGTTAAATGACTGCTTTTAATATGATTATGCTATTTTAAAAAGTTTTTAAATTTTTTGAAATTTTGGGGTTTTCACATGTGGTATCAGAGCATGGTTCAAACACTAGGCCTTGATGTGGCCCAATTACTTTCCGCAGAACAGTAAAAATAATATACTGACCTGTATTTTGTTTTATGTGAAAAGCAGAAAATTATTTTTTTTCTGAATCTAACAGGCAGGTATGGAGAACTTAGGAGAATATGCTGGGGAGGAATCTCCAAACACTGAGACCAGACAGATGTCCAGAAAACCTGTGATTGAGGAGATAACTGCTCACTCCTCAGAGTTGATGTAGACCATAAAAGGTTTAAAGACTGAATTAGAATCAGTCAAAAAGGATAATGAACGAATTTTGAAGACTTAAGAGGAGTTAAATCAAATTTTGATAGAGAAATTTCAGACTGAAGGGAAAAATAGAAGGTCTGAATCTGAAGAAGCTAGCCATCAAAAATGGTCCAAAAAGATGAAACTAGCTAAACCTGATAGCAGTTCATTATCAAAAGGAAATAAGGAACAACAGAGCTATTACACTACTAGTGACAGTAGTGAGGCCGAGCTGTATAAAAGGAAGAAAAATTAGAGGCCTTATGAAGAGATTTCTGGGGAGTTCAAGAAAATAAAACCCCCAACCTTCAATGGAGAAACGAAAAAATGAGAAGAGGCAGAATCCTGGTTATCCGGGATGAGAAAATATTTTCAGATTTATAATTATTCGAATCAGCTGAAGGCGAGAACGGCCATATATAACCTTTCTGGAAAGGCAGATATTTGGTGGCAAGATTTGAAGAGGGTTAAGGGGATTAAAGAAAAATAGGTCAATTGGAGTACTTTTAAAAGGTACTTCAAGAAGAAGTTCCTGTCTAAACAATACTATGAAGAAAGGGCCAAGGAGTTTTATGAGTTAAAGCTTGGGTCCATGACTATGAAAGACTTAAACAGCAAGTTCTTAAGTCTGTTAAGGTATGTGCCGTATTTAGTTGATGAGAAACCTAAGGTACATCGGTTTCTCAGCTGCCTGCCATACCATATAAAAGACAGAATCAAATATGATAACCCCAAAACTCTGGAAGAAGCCATGCGAAAAGCTAACTTATGTTTTGAACAGAACAAAAAGAAGGAAGGAATAGCTAATTGGAAGGCTAAAAAGAATGGTAATCAGTCTGAATTCAAGAAAAAGGAGTTTGTACCTCAGAAAAATTTCAGGAACAACAAGAACAGAAACCATTCTAATGGTAAGAACTTTTAGGGAAGCAAAAATGGTGCTTCAAATAACTCCAATAACTTCAAGGGCAGCAAGGAGGGTTCTAACAATCATGGAAATTTCACTAAGAATTTCGAAAGGAAGGAACCTGTTAAGTGTTGGGAGTGCAATGGCCCACACTATGCTTCAGTTTGCCCAAATCGGAAGAAGCCAAACAGCAATATTCATACGATACAAGATGAAATGACTGTTGGAGACTTTGCAAGGACCATGCCCCGAATCAATGCATCGTTGGAGAATCGCCAAGCTGAGTACCAAACTTCCATGGTGGAAGTAGAAGGTATGGTTAACAAAACCCCTGTAACTATTCTAATAGATCTAGGTGCAAGTCTTAGTTATATTTCACCAAAGATAGTACAAAAGTGTAATCTGACTGTTGAAAAGTTTGATAAATCTTGGCTAGTTCAACTAGCCACAGGGGCAAAAAGGAAGGTAAATTGTTATGTTAAGGATTGTGCTTTAGATATGAATGATTTTAAAACTTCTGTTAAATTAAATGTTCTGCCACTTGGCTTGTATGACATACTTATAGGTATGGACTGGTTAGAACAACACAGGGTAGTTTTAAACCGTTTTGATAAAACTTTTACATGTGTAAATAATAACGAACAGCCTGTAATAGTTAAAGGTATTCCTAGGAAAACTGTAGTTAGGTAGATTTCTGCCTTACAGCTCAAAAGAGCAGTTAGGAAAGGATGCAAGGCCTATGCTGTAATTATTACAGATGAGGCAAATAAAGTTGAAAAAGATAAAATAAAAATAGAGAATATTCCTATGTTAAATGAATTTATTGATGTTTTTCCGGAGGAAATTCCAGGATTACCTCCTAGGAGGGAACTAGATTTCACAATAGAGCTGGTACCAGGTGTTGTACCTACCTCAAAGGCTCTGTACCGTATGAATATTCTGGAACTTAACAAATTAAAATCACAGTTAAAGGAATTAATCGATAAGAAATATATTCGTCCTAGTGTGTCTCCTTGGGGAGCACCAGTAATCTTTGTTAAAAACAAAGACGGAACTATGCGACTATGCATAGATTACCGTCAACTAAATAAAATGACAATTAAAAACAGATACCCGTTTCCCCACATAGATGATCTATTTCATCAGCTGCGTGGAGCTACGGTGTTCTCAAAGATAGACCTTAGATCAGGCTATCATCAGGTGAGAATTAAAGAAGAGAACATATTTAAGACAGCCTTCAGAACAAGGTATGGGCATTACGAATTTGTCGTAATGCCATTCGGGCTTACTAATGCCCCAACCGTCTTTATGTGTCTAATGAATAACATAATGCATAAATACTTAGATAAGTTTGTTGTTGTATTCATCGATGATATTTTAATTTATTCTAAAAATGAAGAGGAACATAAGGAACATTTAGGAATAGTCTTACAAGAACTACGAGAGCAACAACTCTTTGCGAAGTTCAGTAAGTGTGATTTCTTCAGGGATGAAATCCAGTACTTAGGTCACGTGGTGACTAAAGAAGGTATTTCAGTTGATCCTGAAAAGATCAGGGCAATTGAAGATTGGCCAGTACCAAAAGACGTAACATATGTTAGGTCTTTCATGGGAATCACCGGTTATTACCGGAGATTCATAGAAGGCTTTTCAAAAATAGCCAACCCAATCACTTCCTTGCAAAAGAAAGGCAAGAAGTTCGATTGGAACTTAAAATGCGAAGAAAGCTTTAAGAAACTAAAAAATTTATTAACAACTACACCAATTCTAAGAATATCGGATCCCAATAAAGATTTCGTGGTTTGTACCGATGCTTGTAATGACGGTCTAGGCGGAGTGCTGACTCAGGATGGGCATGTCATTGCCTATGAGTCCAGGAAGCTAAAGATCCATGAACAGAATTATGCCACTTATGATTTAGAGCTGGCTGCTGTTATTCATGCCTTAAAAATGTGGCGACACCACTTAATAGGCAGAAAGTTTACTTTAATGACTGATAATAAGGGTCTGAAATACATTTTAGATCATCCTAACTTAAATGCAAGGCAAGCCATATGGATAGCCTTCCTAAGTGAATACGATTTCGAAATTCAACACATAAAAGGAAAAGAAAATAAAGTAGCTGATGCTTTGAGCAGAAATGCAAAGCTGAATTTCACAACAGCAATCAATACATATAATTCTGATTTAGATGAACAGCTAACTGAAGGGATAAAATTGGATGAAATTTACCAAAAATTACAAGCTACAGCTAAAGAAGAACCCACAGAAAGTTTAATTAAGGGTTATAGTCTAAATGAAAATGGATTTTTATTGTTTAAGGACAGACTGTATGTGCCAAATGTGTCTAAAGTTAAATTGCTGATTTTTGATGAAGTGCATAAAACCCCTTATTCAGGGCATCCAGGCTATCAGAAGACTGTTACCATGTTGAGGAAAGATTATTTCTATCCTAATATGAAATATGAAGTAGCTGAGTATATAGCTAGATGTTTGGACTATCAACAAGTAAAGACAGAACATCAACATCCAGCTGGGTTATTGCAACCTTTGCCTATTCCTAGTTGGAAGTGGGAGATAATCAGCTTAGATTTCATTACTGGATTACTTAGAAATCAAAATCAGAATGATTCAATTATGGTGGTAGTGGATAAATTAAGTAAAGCAGCACATTTTATTCCTGTTAAAACCACTTTTAAGGCTGCAAATATAGCAGATATTTCCTTAAAACAGATTTTTCGGCTACATGGTGTACCGAAGGTTATTATTTCAGACAGGGATCCTAAATTCACAGGGAATTTTTGGAAATCCTTGTTTAAAGGATTAAACACAACACTAAATTTCAGCACCTCTTTCCATCCTCAGACGGACGGACAGACTGAAAGAGTTAATCAGGTGTTGGAGGATCTGTTAAGAATGTACGTCAAGGATTAGCCAGGTAAGTGGGAGGATTACTTGCATTTAGCAGAATTTGCATACAATAACAACTATCAATCATCAGCTAAGTTCAGTCCTTTTGAAATTCTATATGGGCATAAATGTAACACTCCTATCTCCTGGAATAATCCAGTAGATAGATTAGTGTTGGGACCTGAATTACTAAAGGAAATGGAACAGATTATAAAACAAGTGTAGGAGAACTTGAAGGTTGCCCAGGATCGGCAAAAGAGCCAAGCAAATTTGAAAAGAACTCCTAAAGAGTTCCAGGTGGGTGAGCATGTGTTCATAAAGGTAAGACCAAAGAAGAGCTCCCTAAGATTGGGGAGTTGTGCAAAATTAGCGCCACGTTACTGTGGTTCGTTTGAAATTTTATCTAGAGTTGGTCAAGTAGCATATCAGCTAGCGTTACCACCTAATTTAAAAGTACACAATGTTTTTCATATTTCTGTTCTGAAAAAGTATGTTCATGATGCTAATCATGTGATTGATTGGAACGTTGTACAGGTAGAACCAGAAGGGGAAGTTCTGGTGGAACCGGATTGTATCCTCAAGAGGAGGGAGATTACTCTGCGGAACCACACAATTGGATAGCTGAAGGTGCAATGGAAGCACCTTAGTCCTGAAGAAGCTACTTGGGAACTGGAAAGTAAGATGCGGGAAGCATACCCGAATCTGTTCCAGGAGGTTCCTGAGGAAGAAGAATAAGTAACATCGAGGACGATGTTACATTTTAAGGGGGTGTGTATGTCACATACCCCAATTTTGTAAAATTATGTAATTTGTTTTATTATATTTCTGAGACATTATGTTAAATTTAATCCTATGTAGGGATTGATGACTCAGCAGAGTCAACAGTAATGGAGTGTAATTCAGAATATTTTATTATTAATAAATAAATTATGGAGACAACAGCATGGGAGAGCTGTTAAAAGAGGTTACTGGTCAAACTGGTGGATGGAATTAGGTGGAAAGGCAAAATGACAAGTGGCAGCATCCTCAAACACTTCCTAAGTTGCAGGTGGAAACTTCCCTATATTTGGGCTCATGATTCCCCAAGAAAGTGGAATCAGAACAGGTGGCTCATTAAATGACAGTTAACCCAACAAAGTCCTGGCAATCTTTAAAAGTACTCAATGAAGAGGGCTGAGGCTGCTCAGATTTTATTCCAGAGAGAATTCATTCAGGTGAATGTTATTCAGCAATTTCATTGAGAAAAGAGGGAAAAACAGTAAGGAAGTGTTTTGAGTGGATTGCTGCAGTAACTTGATTTTTATTACAGCCATTTGGGCTGAGAGAACTGACTGATAGTTCTGAGTTAAAACTGAGTTGAAGACTAGTATTTGATTTGCTGCACCTAGTTCCAGCCAAGGAGACCAAAGCAAGCTCAGGGGTCCTGAGAAGTCGCTGTCTGAGCGCTCTCCAGGAGTTGGTAGGGAGGAACGGCCTCCCATTGCTGTTGTTGTCCACAGCTTAAACAGGTTCTGTTAATTATTTCTTTATGTTTACTGAGGATGAATGGATGCATGTTGTGGTTATTTTATTTGTCTGAAGAGCCAATTAGTAACAGTAAAGTTAGTATCTTAGAATATAAGTAAATCTGTTAATAATTACTGTGTTTTTCCACATATGGTATCACCAGACCGTACTCTAGAACAGCATCTCGGTGTTGAGAAGTAGTATTATTCTGAACCGAGTTTCCTATTTTACTTGCAGTTACTACAAGTGTTTTTAAAAATTCATAAGTTATCTTCTTATAGTTTTAAAAACTAGTCTTAGTACTGTATCTTTGTTTTCTGAAAATATAGTTGTAAAAATGAAAAGATAGACTAAGTATCTTTGCAGTTTAAGTTAGGATTTTTATTTTCTAGTTTTAAAGAGGATTTAACCCTTTTAGAATTAAAATAAAACAAAACTGACAGTAGGATATAATTATGTATTTGCTGATTATCTGTTTGATGTTACAGATGAATCCTATTTGTATCAGTCTGCCAAATAGTTAAGAATGTAATTATTTAAGTACTATATACTCTTTCATTTAACTAAGTTTAAGTATATTTCATAACTGGTATTCTATTTTTTTTATTATGGTAAACGAATGCTATCTTATACACAGTTATTTATATAGATAGGTATATGAAAACCTACTAAATAATATTAAATAAGTAATACATAGAAATATTCAAGTAATACAACTAAATAAAGAACCCAAATCAAACATTTGGTAAATAACATTAAAATAACATTCATAGTAACATTGAGAAGAAATAATATTGTTATTATATTACCTATAATGTATCAATATTATATACATTATAACAATAACATTCAGGTAGTATATTATTATACAAATAAAAACTTAGTTTATTTATACTTAGGAAGTAAATAAATAAAGTATATTTATGAACTAAGCATACACTGTGCTTTGAAAAGTAAATAAACATTATTAAAAGACAATAGTAATAATTAATAAGAATACAACAGGTCCTTTAAATTAAAAAGGGTTACCCTTACTTTTATAACTTCTAAATAAACAGAAATCAGGATATAAAACCTGTAAGGAGAAATTTAATAACAAATTTATTAAACAATAAGCTGGAAAGTACTCTATGTACAGAACCCTTTTTATACTAAAATGGATTACAGTATTGTATGACAACCTATAATAATACAGGAGAATTATAATAAAAGATACAATATTGGTATGAGGTATAACCCTATATACATTATAAATTAAGAAATAATATATAAACAGTAACTTAAAGAACATAATCCTTACAGTAAATCATTAAAGAGAAGGGTTACCAATAAGTTAAATTACCCAGATTTACTCTTAAACAACAGAACAGTAATCATCGAATTTATCTATTAAGGTTAATATCATTCACTTAACTCTTAGATATCAATACAGTTATAATTTTAATAACAGATTAAGCAACTGACTTAATCTCCATTGTAAATCGAAAAATTGAATCCTATAAACCCAGTTATACAAATATAATAATTATTGTGTGAAAAGACAATGTTTCACCCACGGCCGCACCATAAAACCACAGAGTAAGTGGTTATAAATTCATAATTTATTCATTTCTGTATAGAGCCGATAAATACAGAAAACGCATGCTATAGACAAGCCAAGATACAGGTAAGCTTTAAAAATAAGCCATATTCAAAACTCGGGTAAAAACCCTGAACGATTCTTAAGAATACAATAAAGTAAACAGAGTATAGAGGACGTAACCTCATATACAGGCAGGCTCGCAGCCATTGCCTTTCTACAGAGATACAATACTTTCTTTTACAGACAACCTTAAACACAGAAGAAAAACAAGTATTTACAATATCGACCGGGGTCGTAACACCCTTGCGCAGCATAGTGTTTAGCTTGTTAAAAATTATTTCTAACATACATTTTAAAGGTTAAAATAGAGCTAGAGTAACCATCTGTATCACATCACTCAACCCTTGACTATCAGTGCTAAGTAAACTAGCAAGGGGAACACCGTGTCGAGACCAGGCTTACCGAAGAGAAGTTGTTCGTCGAAACCTGGTGTTTTCCACTCTGCGGCAAGGAGATCAAACCTGCAAAAGAAGGAGCAGTTCATAGTTAAAAACCCTATCATTTATGGATATGCTGTATTCACGAATAAAATGAAAGGACTGATCTGTAACTCACCGGCGAGAGTGAAGATGTGCAGCTACCAATAAACCATCTAATAACCAAGAACCGAGTAAGCATAACCCTCCCTTTATCTCTGTGAAGAACGCGCTGGCAAAAACGAAGGATATCTTTCCAAATGGAAAGACTGACTTTATCAAGTCGAAGGCCTCACTTACGCTGTGATAGAGACGACTTGGGAACCCAAAGGAACAACCCTAGGTTCATCGAGACCGTATGGCTGCCAACTTCAAGATACAGTATTCCACACAGAGCCGTAAAGAAGCACGAAGGACGGGAGTAGCATTGAGCTACTATCAAGCGAGCGTTAGCAAAAACGAACCAGGAGGGTTTTGCAGAGCCTCCAAGCCCGAAGTTGAGGGAGAGAATGATAAATCTTAGGGTTGAGTCAACGTTATAATTCACCAGTGCATGGCCGAGAAGCGACCACGTCAGTGCTTTAATCGATTGCATGAGAGTGGGTCGAAGTATAAGGTTTTTCCAATCATTTGTTCACCAAAAACAAATTATCGTATGGATATTCCATAGGGTCGCTATCCTATGGTTCGACCTGCATTACAAAATACATTTTCGTATTGTTAGAGTATAGCATATTAAAATATGCATTATAAAAATTGAACTATGCTATTTCCTTAGTAACCTTACACTGTATTGGTTTACACTTACATCGTGTATTATATTATAATCCTTGTATTATAGATCTTGTTCAAGGTTAAGTCCTTGCATTATAAATCTTGTATTATACAAGTTATAAGGATAGGGCTATATTGTTGAGTTATAATGGTTCATAAGACTTATGACCATATGACCAACTACCCTAGTCTCAAAGGAAAACATTGCATATATCAATTCTTTAACTCTTTAGATAGTAAAACATTGTTATGTTTAGTTGATTACTTTTCAACAAACTAAGTTGTCTATTACCCTAGCTTGGCATAGATGGTAAAGGACTTGTCAATTTGCTTTTCACACGATTTTAACTTGAAGAATTTAAACTTTGTAACCCATAATTTTGGAATAAGATTACTCTAGTCTATTTTTGCTTGTTATTACCAATATAATAACAATTTCAAAATAGTCTTAGATTCTTATAATAACAATTAGACTTTGTTATATTTATGCTCACAGTTTTGTAAGGATGGTGTAAGTGAGAGTATAATAAGAGGTTTATACTATTTTGTTGGTGGTATAATCTGGAAACTCATAAATTGAGTATAATCACTATAGTCTGGAAATAAAATCTAAGATGCTTTTAGATTTTATTCAGTTGTCAATCTTAGAAATAGAAGTAGTTCCCCTTTCAATGTAAATATTTAAATGTTGAGAAGAGACATGTACTAGATAGTAAATGTTTTAATTTCTGGAAGTAAGAATGCATATAGATCAATATTATTAACTCCAGATTCTTTACATTGGAAAACATATTGTAACTTGACAGGTTGTAGTAACAACAGATAAGCAAATTGGGTAAGAACATGATAACCCAGATTTATTTACTGTACTAGATAAGAATTATTATTTACCTCTAGGGTTGCATTACAGTAAACTCATTCAATGATTCAATACCTCATAGAGATGCTTAATACTGATATTATAAAGGAAAAACAGCTATCATTTCTATAAGTAAATACAAATTTTCTTTCAGTAAGATCTTAAGGAAATATTATAGGAAAAGCTTTACCTGTAAAAGCTTGATAGACTGGCTAACATGCATATATATCTATATTTTTACTGAATGAATTGGTACAGCAAATTGTTAACTATTACTTTAAAAAGATTCGTTAGCAGCGACCCGAATTTTACCTGTATATCTATAAGAGAAAGAAAAACTGCTGCATTAGCTTAGAAGCTAAGTAAGACCAGTCTGTCATAGCAATCCCCCTTGCGGTTGCAAACAGAAAACAATCAGTGACTGACAAGAAACTCATCATATAATTTAAGCACAAGTAAAGATCATTTAGTTACAATTCTAGTAGTATAAACAAATCAAACAGTTAAATGACTGCTTTTAATATGATTATGCTATTTTAAAAAGTTTTTAAATTTTTTGAAATTTTGGGGTTTTGACATGTGGTATCAGAGCATGGTTCAAACACTAGGCCTTGATGTGGCCCAATTACTTTCCGCAGAACAGTAAAAATAATATACTGACCTGTATTTTGTTTTATGTGAAAAGCAGAAAATTATTTTTTTCTGAATCTAACAGGCGGGTATGGAGAACTTAGGAGAATATGCTGGGGAGGAATCTCCAAACGCTAAGACCAGACAAATGTCCAGAGAACCTGTGATTGAGGAGATAACTGCTCACTCCTCAGAGTTGATGTAGACCATAAAAGGTTTAAAGACTGAATTAGAATCAGTCAAAAAGGATAATGAACGAATTTTGAAGACTCAAGAGGAGTTAAATCAAATTCTGATAGAGAAATTTCAGACTGAAGGGAAAAATAGAAGGTCTGAATCTGAAGAAGCTAGCCATCAAAAAGGGTCCAAAAAGATGAAACTAGCTAAACTTGATAGCAGTTCATCATCAGAAGGAAATAAGGAACAACAGAGCTATTACACTACTAGTGACAGTAGTGAGGCCGAGCTGTATAAAAGGAAGAAAAAGTACAGGCCTTATGAAGAGATTTCTGGGGAGTTCAAGAAAATGAAACCCCCAACCTTCAATGGAGAAACGGAAAAATGAGAAGAGGCAGAATTCTGGTTATCCGGGATGAGAAAATATTTTCAGATTTATAATTATTCGAATCAGCTGAAGGAGAGAATGGCCATATATAACCTTTCTGGAAAGGCAGATATTTGGTGGCAAGATTTGAAGACGGTTAAGGGGATTAAAGAAAAACAGGTCAATTGGAGTACTTTTAAAAGGTACTTCAAGAAAAAGTTTCTGTCTGAACAATACTATGAAGAAAGGGCCAAGGAGTTTTATGAGTTAAAGCTTGGGTCCATGACTATGAAAGACTTAAACAGCAAGTTCTTAAGTCTATTAAGGTATGTGTCATATTTAGTTGATGAGAAACCTAAGTTATGTGTCGTATTTAGTTGATGAGAAACCTAAGGTACAACGGTTTCTCAGCTGCCTGCCGTACCATATAAAAGACAGAATCGAATATGATAACCCCAAAACTCTAGAAGAAACCATGCAAAAAGCTAACTTCTGTTTTGAACAGAACAAAAAGAAGGAAGGAATAACTAATTGGAAGGCTAAAAAGAATGGTAATCAATCTAAATTCAAGAAAAAGGAGTTTGTACCTCAGAAAAATTTCAGGAACAACAAGAACAGAAACCATTCTAAGGGTAAGAACTTTTAGGGAAGCAAAAATGGTGCTTCAAATAACTCCAATAACTTCAAGGGCAGCAAGGAGGGTTCTAACAATCATGGAAATTTCACTAAGAATTTCAAAAGGAAGGAACCTGTTAAGTGTTGGGAGTGCAATGGCCCACACTATGCTTCAGTTTGCCCAAATTGGAAGAAGCCAAACAACAATATTCATACGATACAAGATGAAATGACTGTTGGAGACTTTGCAAGGACCATGCCCTGAATCAATGCAGCGATGGAGAATCGCCAAGCTGAGTACCAAACTTCTATTGTGGAAGTAGAAGGAATGGTTCACAAAACCCCTGTAACTATTCTAATAGATCCAGGTGCAAGTCTTAGTTATATTTCACCAAAGATAGTAGAAAAGTGTAATCTGACTGTTGAAAATTTTGATAACTCTTGGCTAGTTCAATTAGCCAAAGGGGCAAAAAGGAAGGTAAATTTTTATGTTAAGGATTGTGCTTTAGATATGAATGATTTTAAAACTTCTGTTAAATTAAATGTTCTGCCACTTGGCTCGTATGACATACTTATAGGTATGGACTGGTTAGAACAACACATGGTAGTTTTAAACTGTTTTGATAAAACGTTTACATGTGTAAATAATAACGAACAGCCTGTAATAGTTAAAGGTATTCCTAGGAAAACTGTAGTTAGGCAGATTTCTGCCTTACAGCTCAAAAGAGCAGCCAGGAAAGGATGCAAGGCCTATGCTGTAATTATTACAGATGAGGCAAATAAAGTTGAAAAAGATAAAATAAAAATAGAGAATATTCCTGTGTTAAATGAATTTATTGATGTTTTTCCAGAGGAAATTCCAGGATTACCTCCTAGGAGGGAACTGGATTTCACAATAGAGTTGGTACCAGGTGTTGTACCTAGCTCGAAGGCTCCGTACCGTATGAATATTCTGGAACTTAACGAATTAAAATCACAGTTAAAGGAATTAATCGATAAGAAATATATTCGTCCTAGTGTGTCTCCTTGGGGAGCACCAGTAATCTTTGTTAAAAACAAAGACGGAACTTGCGACTATGCATAGATTACCGTCAACTAAATAAAATGACAATTAAAAACAGATACCCGTTTCCCTGCATAGATGATCTATTTGATCAGCTGCGTGGAGCTACGGTGTTCTCGAAGATAGACCTGAGATCGGGCTATCATCAGGTGAGAATTAAAGAAGAGGACATATTTAAGACAGCCTTCAGAACAAGGTATGGACATTACGAATTTGTCGTAATGCCATTCGGGCTTACTAATGCCCTAGCCGTCTTTATGTGTCTAATGAATAACATAATGCATAAATACTTAGATAAGTTTGTTGTTGTATTCATCGATGATATTTTAAGTTATTCTAAAAATGAAGAGGAACATAAGGAACATTTACGGATAGTCTTACAAGAACTGCGAGAGCAACAGCTTTTTGCGAAGTTCAGTAAGTGTGATTTCTTCAGGGATGAAATCCAGTACTTAGGTCATGTGGTGACTAAAGAAGGGATTTTAGTTGATCTTGAAAAGATCAGGGCAATTAAAGATTGGCCAGTACCAAAAGACGTAACAGACGTTAGGTCTTTCATGGGAATCACCAGTTATTACCGGAGATTCATAGAAGGCTTTTCAAAAATAGCCAACCCAATCACTTCCTTGCAAAAGAAAGGCAAGAAGTTCGATTGGAACTTAAAATGCGAAGAAAGCTTTAAGAAACTAAAAACTTTATTAACAACTACACCAATTCTAAGAATAGCGGATCCCAACAAAGATTTTGTGGTTTGTACCGATGCTTGTAATGACGGTCTAGGCAGAGTGCTGACTCAGGATGGGCATGTCATTGCCTATGAGTCTAGGAAGCTAAAGATCCATGAAAAGAATTATGCCACTTATGATTTAGAGCTGGCTGCTGTTATTCATGCCTTAAAAATGTGGCGACACCACTTAATAGGAAGAAAGTTTACTTTAATGACTGATAATAAGGGTCTGAAATACCTTTTAGATCAGCTTAACTTAAATGCAAGGCAAGCCATATGGCTAGCCTTCCTAAGTGAATACGATTTCGAAATTCAACACATAAAAGGAAAAGAAAATAAAGTAGCTGATGCTTTGAGCAGAAATGCAAAGCTGAATTTCACAACAGCAATCAGTACTTATAATTATGATTTAGATGAACAGCTAACTGAAGGGATAAAATTGGATGAAATTTACCAAAAATTACAAGCTACAGCTAAAGAAGAACCCACAGAAAGTTTAATTAAGGGTTATAGTCTAAATGAAAATGGATTTTTATTGTTTAAGGACAGACTGTATGTGCCAAATGTGTCTAAAGTTAAATTGTTGATTTTGGATGAAGTGCATAAAACCCCTTATTCAGGGCATCCAGGCTATCAAAAGACTGTCACCATGTTGAGGAAAGATTATTTCTGGCCTAATATGAAATCTGAAGTAGCTGAGTATATAGCTAGATGTTTGGACTGTCAACAAGTAAAGACAGAACATCAACATCCAGCTGGGTTATTGCAACCTTTGCCTATTCCTAGTTGGAAGTGGGAGATAATCAACTTAGATTTCATTACTAGATTACCCAGAAATCAAAATCAGAATGATTCAATTATGGTGGTAGTGGATAAATTAAGTAAAGTAGCACATTTTATTCCTGTTAAAAGCACTTTTAAGGCTGCAAATATAGCAGACATTTTCTTAAAACATATTTTTCGGCTACATGGTGTACCGAAGGTTATTATTTCAGACAGGGATCCTAAATTCACAGGGAATTTTTGGAAATCCTTGTTTAAAGGATTAAACACAACACTAAATTTCAGCACCTCTTTCCATCCTCAGACGGACAGACAAACTGAAAGAGTTAATCAGGTGTTGGAGGATCTGTTAAGAATGTACGTCAAGGATCAGCCAGGTAAGTAGGAGGATTACTTGCATTTAGTAGAATTTGCATACAATAACAACTATCAATCATCAGCTAAGTTCAGTCCTTTTGAAATTCTGTATGGTCATAAATGTAACACTCCTATCTACTGGAATAATCGAGTAGATAGATTAGTGTTGGGACCCGAATTACTAAAGGAAATGGAACAGATTGTAAAACAAGTGCAGGAGAACTTGAAGGTTTCCCAGGATCGGGAAAAGAGCCAAGCAGATTTGAAAAGAACTCCTAAAGATTTCCAGGTGGGTTAGCATGTATTCATACATGTAAGACCAAAGAAGAGCTCCCTAAGATTGGGGAGTTGTGCAAAATTAGCGCCACGTTACTGTGGTCCATTTGAAATTTTATCTAGAGTTGGTCAAGTAGCATATCAGCTAGCGTTACAACCTAATTTAAAAGTACACAATGTTTTTCATATTTCTATTCTAAAAAATTATGTTCATGATGCTACTCATGTGATTGATTGGAACGTTGTACAGGTAGAACCAGAAGGGAAAGTTCTGGTGGAACCGGATTGTATCCTCGGGAGGAGGGAGACTACTCTACGGAACCGCACAATTGGACAGCTGAAGGTGCAATGGAAGCACCTTAGTCTTGAAGAAGCTACTTGGGAACTGGAAAGTAAGATGCGGGAAGCATACCCGAATCTGTTCCAGGAGGTTCCTGAGGAAGAAGAATAAGTAACATCGAGGACGATGTTACATTTTAAGGGGGTGTGTATGTCACATACCCCAATTTTATAAAATTATGTAATTTGTTTTATTATATTTCTGAGACATTATGTTAAATTTAATCCTAAGTAGGGATTGATGACTCAGCGGAGTCAACAATAATGGAGTGTAATTCAGAATATTTTATTATTAATAAATAAATTATGGAGACAACAGCATGGGAGAGCTGTTAAAAGAGGTTACTGGTCAAACTGGTGGATGGAGCTAGGTGGAAAGGCAAAATGACAAGTGAAAGCATCCTCAAACACTTCCTAAGTTGCAGGTGGCAACTTCCCTATATTTGGGCTCATGATTCCCCAAGAAAGTGGAATCAGAGCAGGTGGCTCATTAAATGACAGTTAACCCAACAAAGACCTAGGCAATCTTTAAAAGTACTCAATGAAGAGGGCTAAGGCTGCTCAGATTTTATTCCAGAGAGAATTCATTCAGGTGAATGTTATTCAGGAATTTTATTGAGAAAAGAGGGAAAAACAGTAAGGAAGTGTTTTGAGTGGATTGCTGCAGTAACTTGATTTTTATTACAGCCATTTGGGCTGAGAGAATTGACTGATAGTTCTGAGTTAATACTGAGTTGAAGACTGGTATTTGATTTGCTACACCTAGTTCTAGCCAGGGAGACCAGAGCAAGCTCGGGGGTCCTGAGAAGTCGCTGTCTGAGCACTCTCCAGGAGTTGGTAGGGAGGAACGACCTCCCATTGCTGCTGTTGTCCACAGCTTAAACAGGTTCTGTTAATTATTTCTTTATGTTTACTGAGGATGAATGGATGCATGTTGTGGTTATTTTATTTGTCTGAAGAGCCAGTTAGTAACGGTAAAGTTAGTATCTTAGAATATAAGTAAATCTGTTAATAATTATTGTGTTTTTCCACATCTGGTATCACCAGACCGTACTCTAGCACAGCATCTCGGTGTTGAGAATTAGTATTCTTCTAAACCGAGTTTCCATATTTTACTTGCAATTACTACAAGTGTGTTTACAAATTCATAAGTTATCTTCTTATAGTTTTAAAAACTAGTCTTAGTACTGTATCTTTGTTTTCTGAAAATATAGCTGTAAAAATGAAAAGATAGACTAAGTATCTCTGTAGTTTAAGTTAGGATTGTTATTTTCTAGTTTTAAAGAGGATTTAACCCTTTTAGAATTAAAATAAAACAAAACTGACAGTAGGATATAATTATGTATTTGTTGATTATCTGTTTGATGTTACAGATGAATCCTATTTGTATCAGTCTGCCAAATAGTTAAGCATGTAATTATTTAAGTACTGTATACTCTTTCATTTAATTAAGTTTAAGTATATTTCATAACTGGTATTCTATTTTTTATTATTATGGTAAACGAATGCTATCTTATACACAGTTATTTATATAGATAGGTATATGAAAACCTACTAAATAATATTAAATAAGTAATACATAGAAATATTCAGGTAATACAACTAAATAAAGAACCCAAATCAAACATTTGGTAAATAACATTAAAATAACATTCATAGTAACATTGAGAAGAAGTAATATTGTTATTATATTACCTATAATGTATCAATATTATATACATTATAACAATAACATTCAGGTAGTATATTATTATACAAATAAAAACTTAGTTTATTTATACTTAGGAAGTAAATAAATAAAGTATATTTATGAACTAAGCATACACTGTGCTTTGAAAAGTAAATAAACATTATTAAAAGACAATAGTAATAATTAATAAGAATACAACAGGTCCTTTTAATTAAAAAGGGTTACCCTTACTTTTATAACTTCTAAATAAACAGAAGTCAGGATATAAAACCTGTAAGGAGAAATTTAATAACAAATTTATTAAACAATAAGCTGAAAAGTACTCTATGTACAGAACCCTTTTTATACTAAAATGGATTACAGTATTGTATCACAACCTATAATAATACAGGAGAATTATAATAACAGATATAATATTGGTATGAGGGTATAACCCTATATACATTATAAATTAAGAAATAATATATAAACAGTAACTTAAAGAACATAATCCTCACAGTAAATCATTAAAGAGAAGGGTTACCAATAAGTTAAATAACCCAGATTTACTCTTAAACAACAGAACAGTAATCATCGAATTTATCTATTAAGGTTAATATCATTCACTTAACTCTTAGATATCAATACAGTTATAATTTTAATAACAGATTAAGCAACTGACTTAATCTCCATTGTAAATCAAAAAATTGAATCCTATAAACCCAGTTATACAAATATAATAATTATTGTGTGAAAAGACAATGTTTCACCCATGACCGCACCATAAACCCACAGAGTAAGTGGTTATAAATTCATAATTTATTCATTTCTGTATAGAGCCGATAAATACAGAAAAAGCATGCTATAGACAAGCCAATATACAGGTAAGCTTTAAAAATAAGCCATATTCAAAACTCGGGTAAAAACCCTGAACGATTCTTAAGAATACAATAAAGTAAACAGAGTATAGAGGACGTAACCTCATATACAGGCAGGCTTGCAGCCATTGCCTTTCTACAGAGATATAATACTTCTTTTACAGACAACCTTAAACGCAGAAGAAAAACAAGTATTTACAATATCGACCGGGGTCGTAACACCCTTGCGCAGCATAGGGTTTAGCTTGTTAAAAATTATTTCTAACATACATTTTAAAGGTTAAAACAGAGCTGGAGTAACCATATGTATCACATCACTCAAACCCTTAACTATCATTCCTAAGTAAACTAGCAAGGGGAACGCCGTGTCGAGACCAGGCTTACCGAAGAGAAGTTGTTCGTCGAAACCTGGTGTTTTCCACTCTGCAGCAAGGAGATCAAACTTGCAAAAGAAGGAGCAGTTCATAGTTAAAAACCCTATCATTTATGGATATGTTGTATTCACGAATAAAATGAAAGGACTGAGCTGTAACTCACCGACGAGAGTGAAGATGTGCAGCTACCGATAAACCGTCTGATAACCAAGAACCGAGTAAGCATAACCCTCCCTTTATCTCTGTGAAGAACGCGCTGGCAAAAATGAAGGATATCTTTCCAAATGGAAAGACTGACTTTATCAAGTCGAAGGCCTCACTTACGCTGTGACAGAGACGACTTGGGAACCCAAAGGAACAACCCTAGGTTCGTCGAGACCGTATGGTTGCCAACTTCAAGATACAGTCTTCCACACAGAGCCGTAAAGAAGCACGAAGGATGAGAGTAGCATTGAGCTGCTATCAAGCGAGCGTTAGCAAAAACGAACCAGGAGGGTTTTGCAGAGCCTCCAAGCCCGAAGGCGAGGGAGAGAATGATAAATCTTAGGGTTGAGTCAACATTATAATTCACTAGTGCATGGCCGAGAAGCGACCACGTTAGTTCTTTAATCGATTGCATGAGAGTGGGTCGAAGTATAAGGTTTTTCCAATCATTTGTTCACCAAAAACAAATTATCGTATGGATATTCCATAGGGTCTCTATCCTATGGTTCGACCTGCATTACAAAATACATTTTCGTATTGTTAGAGTATAGCATATTGAAATATGCATTATAAAAATTGAACTATGCTATTTCCTTAGTAATCTTACACTGTATTGGTTTACACTTACATCGTGTATTATATTATAATCCTTGTATTATAGATCTTGGTCAAGGTTAAGTCCTTGCATTATAAATCTTGTATTATACAAGTTATAAGGATAGGGATATATTGTTGAGTTATAATGGTTCATAAGACTTATGACCATATGACCAACTACCCTAGTCTCAAAGAAAAACATTGCATATATCAATTCTTTAACTCTTTAGATAGTAAAACATTGTTATGTTTAGTTGATTACTTTTCAACAAACTAAGTTGTCTATTACCCTAGCTTGGCATAGATGGTAAAGGACTTGTCAATTTGCTTTTCACATGATTTTAACTTGAAGAATTTAAACTTTGTAACCCATAATTTTGGAATAAGATTACTCTAGTCTATTTTTGCTTGTTATTACCAATATAATAATAATTTCAAAATAGTCTTAGATTCTTATAATAACAATTAGACTTTGTTATATTTATGCTCACAGTTTTGTAAGGATGGTGTAATTGAGAGTATAATAAGAGGTTTATACTATTTTGTTGGTGGTATAATCTGGAAACTCATAAATTGAGTATAATCACTATAGTCTGGAAATAAAATCTAAGATGCTTTTAGATTTTATTCAGTTGTCAATCTTAGAAATAGAAGTAGTTCCCCTTTCAATGTAAATCTTTAAATGTTGAGAAGAGACATGTACTAGATAGTAAATATTTTAATTTCTGGAAGTAAGAATGTATATAGATCAATATTATTAACTCCAGATTCTTTACATTGGAAAACATATTGTAACTTGACAGGTTGTAGTAACAACAGATAAGCAAATTGGGTAAGAACATGATAACCCAGATTTATTTACTGTACTAGATAAGAATTATTATTTACCTCTAGGGTTGCATTACAGTAAACTCATTCAATGATTCAATACCTCATAGAGATGCTTAATACTGATATTATAAAGGAAAAACAGCTATCATTTCTATAAGTAAATACAAATTTTCTTTCAGTAAGATCTTAAGGAAATATTATAGGAAAAGCTTTACCTGTAAAAGCTTGATAGACTGGCTAACATGCATATATATCTATATTTTTACTGAATGAATTGGTACAACAAATGGTTATCTATTACTTTAAAAAGATCCGTTAGCAACGACCCGAACTTTACCTGTATATCTGTAAGAGAAAGAAAAACTGCTGCATTAGCTTAGAAGCTAAGTAAGCCCAGTCTGTCATAGCAATCCCCCTTGCGGTTGCAAACAGAAAACAATCAGTGAATGACAAGAAACTCATCATATAATTTAAGCACAAGTAAAGATCATTCAGTTACAATTCTAGTAGTATAAACAAATCAAACAGTTAAATGACTGCTTTTAATATGATTATGCTATTTTAAAAAGTTTTTAAATTTTTCGAAATTTTGGGGTTTTGACACCGATGTATCATGACGAGAGGTGACGGCTCGAGGAGCATCGAGTATGATGGTATATAAGTAACTGCATTGGGCATAGATCAAATCATAACTATTGCACCTTAAGGATGACTTCCTCCTCGATTTGGGGTCATTCAAATGCGATGTCCTTGGCTATGGGGGGGGAGTAAGGTTTTGAGGAACTAATCAAGAAAGATCCTATCGTCCAACTAGATCTTACACAAGCTACGGTGATGACGCCATTCATGTATATGGTCCGTGATATGGGTAGCTGTGGTCTGGTGACAGGATAATAAGATCTCCACTCCCTCGTCATAACAGATGAGTAGCTGAAAGTATTGAAGGAACATCGAAGCGAGTGAGGAGAAGTCAAGGTAAGTAGCATGGGGAAACTTGATGTACCACTTGGCCGCAGCACCTGCAAGTGTGTGCTGGAACAACCTCAATCTAACAGAGTCATCCACAATGTTGTTATATGAACACCACAGGTGGAATGACATGATGTGATTTTGAGGGTCCTCTCCTGCCTTGCCCTCAAACTAAGGGATGTTTGAGGGAAGCTTCGTAGGCATAGGAGGCCATTGTGGGTGGTGATGAATAGGTTCATTTGTTAACCGAGCCAAATCTAACAGGTTTAGACTAGCCATAAAAGGTAGGATAGAGCTGAGGTTAGCTTGGGAATGACCAGTAATGGTGCCAATGGCTACAGGAACATAGTTCCCCTGTATGACTAGGGGTGGATGAGGTTGAATTCCCATAGTAGGAATAATCAGAATGGATTTGGAAGGGTTAATACCTCTAGGTATAAAGGGTGGTATGGTAGGAACCACAGTAGCTGGCATGGGACCACTACTAATGGGTATCATAGCAGCAGTAGTGTCTGCAGTGGCAATGGGCCCACTAGAATCGAGACCTATTGGTTTGGTAGAAGGGACACCCGTGATGATGGGTGGCAAGGACACGAGTCCACCACCAACTATCCCTCTGTAGAAGGGATCTGGATGCACACCAACTATGGGGCTAGATGGGGCAGTGAATAAAATGGGTTTGGATTGATAGGAATATAAATCGAACTCGGAGGACGTGTGTAGTTGTGAAGGTGGTGAGTGACGCCGAAGATGGCTTCGACGGTGACGGTTCAAAGAACCAAAATGGGGGGTGTTCCCCCTAAGACTATACAAGTAGTGTGGTGGAGCTATGATGACGTATTAAGTTGTGCTTTATTGACTGGAAATGGATATGGGCCCCAAGTTTGCTCGACTTCCTAATGGTTCAAAAGATTCAATTGGCCACCAATGTTGTCTAACGGCTTGCGTATTGGGGCAGTACCCCTCACTCCACAGCTCAGGTAAAACTGATAATCGCTTTTCCACAAATGAAATCTCTTGGTTTACCTCATGGGTGGGAACTAGCAAATCAGGTAGGGGTCTTTGCCCTTTTCACTTGGCAGGTCCTCTCAATGGCCAACTACTTTGGGTTTCCTATGGTACTCCTCACAATGATTTTTAGATCTATGCCCAAGTACTTTCCATAGTTAAGCGGATGGGGATTATAACCCGATCTGAATGATATTAAGTTAAAAAATTTTAAGGCTCTGCTCGGGGTCATGAACCGATCATTTTCACTTAGTGGTGTGAATTTGTGTGCAACTGTATTTCAAACATTAAAGTAGTAAAATAAAAAAAATTCTTCCAATAATGAAATTATGCTTGAAACAAATGAATAATAAGGAACTTTTAATCAAACGTAGGAAAAAAGCATGGGGTGTCGACTACAGAGCTCAACTATGGCAATTCATAAACCAAGCAGGGGAGACTCAAACACACCAAGGGGCTATAAAAGATCATATATGGATAGAAAAATAGGTCGGGACAGGGTTTGGGACAGACAAAGGTCTGACACAAGCACAAAAAATAGACTGAAAACTATCGTTCATGCATGTCAAAGGAACAAATGCGATCTAGGTCAGACAGAATAGAGGGATAGTCATGATCTAGATAGAAAACAATCAAGTCACGCAAAACAGAGGGTAAGGCGCAACTGATTCACTTGAAACAGGGTCACAATGGCAACTAGGGTCGCTTCAGAAGACGATACAAGAGCCATTTGGATTTTTGAGCAAGATCTCACTTATCGAGGCTAAAGGCACAACCTAGGTCGCGCTATCGGGCGAAAAGGAGCAAATAGGTCATGACTTATATCCAAATAAGTGTGACTCAGACCGAACAGAAAAATTTTGAAAAAGTAGAGAGGACTAGGGCCAGGGGGTAGGCACTAATGTAGTAAAGGTTCGGATTGCCGTGAGGGCCCAATATGTGATAGATGAAGGAAAAAACTAAAGACAAACATGTAGCACACCTACAAAAATAGGGATCTGAATAGATCGACTGAGTGGATTTTCCAAAATTGCAGTGGGTATTTATCCCCAGCTACGTGCAAAAGTAGCAACCTTAAACCGTTGTGATCATAAGGAAGAGTTAAATGGAAAAATAAAAGCAACAGACTAAAATAATAACATAAATAAAATATTTTTATCATATATCGACTAAACTAAACTAATGCAAATAAATAAAAATACCCCTCTTTTCCTGTAGAATGAGCCACCATAGCCATCCTCGGAATTGGTTCTGTAGCTCCACAGGTTGGTTCTCCAGTTGTCTCCACAGAAAGATATCGAACGAGGAATGGATCTAGGATGGATATGGAGGATGTCTCAACCTACACCGTGGGAATGGTATGGCAATGGGGAAGGTGGCAACAGAGTATGTGAATACCCGAGAGAAAAGATGTCACAATGTACCCACAAATGAAAATGTGAAAAAAGGTATTTTGGGAGAGCCCTTCACAATGTATTTATAAAAAGGTCCTAGGGTTTTTTAACCCAAGGTGGTAACCCATGGTATTTTTTGAGCCATGGTATTTTGCTGTGGTTTTCTAACCCTTTCTCTTTTTAATGGTTTTTGAACCGTTTTTAGGGTTTTTTACCCTTTTTAGGGTACTTTTACCCTTTTTGGGAGAGATTGAGGGTAAACCATAGTAAATAATGATGTTTTGTACCTTTTTTTGGTGGAAATACAATTGTGAAGGTCAAAAGTAAGGAAAATATGGTAGGAATATGATGTATGTATATGGTTTAGACTATGGAGAGTTGGGTGAACACCTTTTAGTGTTAACAAGTTTGGGGGTGGAAGGAAGTCGATTTGGTGAGCTTGGTATCCATCAATGACCATAGACTAGACTAGAAAGTGATTAGAAACCTATTGTACTGATAATAAATTACAGTCTGTGGCAGCCGAAAATGAACCCAAACATGCTCGAAGAATAGCTTAGCAGTGGCTTTGACATAGATGCTCTTCTTAAAACCTATCAGATTGGACATCTTAGAGAAGCGATCCACAACCACAAACACATAGTCATTACCATGCTTAGTTTAAGATATTCACGACATCTAATCCATGGACATGGATTCCCATGCCCATTTGGAGTGGAGAGGGCGGTGTACAACCCTTGATTTTTAACGACTGGTTTTGCAATGGCGCATGCAGTGCGGGATCAGATATATTGGCCGACGTCTTATCGGATTTTGGGCCCATAAAAATACTTTTGCAAAAATGCCATTGTATTCTCAATACCAAATTGCCCTGCCACTCGACTATAATGTGATTCCCAAATCATCTTTGCACGCTCGCCTGAAGGAACACATAGATGGCCTAAGTGGAATAAAAATCCTTCCTAAATATGAAAGTATGTCACTGGTGTACCTACACACAAGGATTGATAGATAGGAGTGAAATCAAGATCATTGTCATATAGTTGATTCCACCCAGAGGTCTCGTGGTTTCAAGAGTTGAGCATCATTGTTAATTCCACCACTGGAAGTCAACTGAGGCAATCATCGACTCAATTGGTGCTGCCCTTCTTATATTTAATGGTTAGGTGGTAATGTTGCAAGTAAATAGACCACTTCTAGTGCCAGTCATTCTGTAACTTTCCTTGGGTTTTTCATGAACTACAAGGGTTTATGATCAAATTGGATGACTATTTTTTTTCCAAGAATGTAATGCTTCCATTGGCGGCAGGATTGGACAATGGAGTAAATTTCCTTGTCATACGTGGGGTACCTACGGGCTGTATTTGAAAGTGTCTCACTATGATATGCCACTGGATGGCCATGCTGAGTGAGGACCACACCAACAGCATAGTCCGAAGCATCTGTTTTGATCTCAAAGGGTTATTGTAGATCTGGTAAGGTAAGCACAAGCGTCGAACATAAGCGTTGCTTCAGCTCCTCCAATGTGTGTTGTTGTGGATTGGACCAGATGAAATTGAACTTAAATCCCCCTTTGGTCACCTAGCTAATGGACCAAGCAACATTAGAGAATCCCAACACAAATCTGCAATACAAGTTTGCAAGGCCTAGAAAGTTGTGAAGATCTGTGAGAGTCGTCGGGGTTGGCCAATCGCGAATGGCTTGGATCTTGGTTGGATCTACATGAACATCATGTTTTTCCACAATGTATCCTAGATATTGAACCCTTTCCATGCGAAATGAGCACTTCTCTATATTGACATATATATTATGATGCCGTAGGGTGCCGAGGACCCAGTGGATACGATGGAGATTTCTGCCCATGTTCTACTGTAGATGAGGATATCATCTATATATACAACCAAAAAATACAACAAATACTGGAATTAGTGTCCCATTTAGCGTCTATTTTTTTGCTTCCAGAATAGCATCCAACTTTGCTTCCTAAACAACGTCGAGGTTTGCTTCCTAAATAACGTCATAATTCCTAACGAGTGTCTGCTTTTGTTTCTTAAATGACATCACCATTAGCTCCATATTTGCATCCTTAATAGCACCAAGTTAGCATCCAATATTGCATCCATTTTTGCTACCACTTTAGCATCGCATTTTGTACCATGTTTTACTTCCAAATATGTGTCAATTTTCGCTTCCAAATTTGCACCAATTTTTGCTTCCTTTTTTGCATCATGTTTTGCTACCAAAATGATGCCAAATATTTCTTCTATTGTTGCACCATATTTTTCTTCCTATTTAGCGTCATGTTCTGCATCCAAAGTAACGTCTTATTTTTCTACCATGTCAAGGCCATGTTTGGCTTCATCGTTAGCACCACATGTTGCATCCTTTTTAATGCCTAGTTTTGCATCTCTCATTTTTTGGTCACTAATTTAGTCGTTTTTAGTAATTTTATATATGAATTTTGGTCATTTTGTTTATTCACTTATATCTCATTGTTTGGTCACTTATCTCTTATTTTTTGGTTACTAATTTAGTTTTTTTAATCTGATATTATAATATCATTAGGGCATGGAGGAATCGAACCACCAACCTCCTACTTGTAAGGTAGGCGCTCTTCCATTGAGCTAGCATCCTATAAGAATTTGACAACCTAACTTACTGATTCCTCTATAATGGTAAAAATATCAATACACAACTTTGAGTATCTAATGGTCAGCAAAGGATGATAGATTGTATAAGTTCACAATATATGATCAAGCAGGTTATGAAATCCATAAACCTTTTCTAGGAATTTTGAACAAAAATCAAGAAATTGGCTTAAAGGGATTGCAAAATTCACTATTCCCTAGAAACCATTATGTTTGTTTAAGGTTTAATATTTAATCATAATCCATTAAGAGACCCATGATAAGAGGACATGAAGACACGTCCTTAAATGCGAATACAATGATATTCAAGCAAAATAACCATTGTTTACACCATATTGCAATAAGAGGATACTGCCGTAATTTTAAGTCATCAACACACTATATAATGATGCTAAACTTGGAAAAAATGATTGTAAGAAACCACAATTTAGAAATACCTTTATTTTCAAGCGAAAATAGGACTTGTACAGAGCTGGAAATGATTGTTGTGTGTGATTTTGACACTCAGAAAATTTATATCAGCACTTGACTCTCAAAAAAATTTGACAGTTACTAATGATACAAGATTGGAATTGATTTGATATTTGTTTTTATTACAGTAATGTTTGAAGAATTAATGTTTCACTGCAATGTGCTAATCTCAAGTGATCTCAAGGAATGTTTTCGACATTTATGAGTCAATAACATTTTACTCTTTGCATGGTACTATGTGATCCTTAGATTTATTAAGTATAGAAAATGTTGAATTACAAACTTGAGAAATGGAGTTATTTCAATCCTTAAGAAAGGTGGTTAAAATGAACTGAAACAACTGCCACTAAAAAATGAAGGACGAGATATCGAAGATTAATCACATCCTTAACTTGTTTGAAAAGCCTAATGTCAATCATGTTTAGGGAATTTAAACAAACTCGTGTATTTCCTAGTCAACAAGAGAATAAAAAATCATCCAAATTAAATAATTACAGGAATATTTGATGGAGAAAGATGAGAACCTTGTGGTGAAAGCAATGAAAATTTGTGCTTAGCTTGGGCGGTTACTATTCAACTACCAAGTATTGGAGATCTCTTTGGTAAATGTGTTTCATATCAAGCAAATTCTTTGGATGGTTAGTTAGATACATGAAGGTCATCACACTTGATAATTAAAAGGAAGTGCATTTAGTGACAATGGATCTATCACTCACTTTAGCGTGAATCTAAGTGTGCTTATAACATTTTAAAGTGAGCACAACCATATTTACTCACCCACCTCCAAAAATAGTAGCTACTCTTCCCAAAAAGGTTTCTCATATAAGATAAATGGCACCCCCAAAGGAAGTAGGAAATGGTGCTAATCCAAACCATTGATAGTGGAAACAAGACTGCCAAAGGATTTCTAAGTGAAAGTGGGAAATTTGTGAGGTTCTTTGATAGAAATCAAAGGTGGAGGTCATGCAGAAGCAGTTGAAACTGAGTTGAATGGACTCCAATGTGTGCTTAGGAACATGAATGCTGAAGTGAGAGGCTGCTTCTTCTAAATCCGTAAATTAAATTCTCTTAGCCTCACTTTTTTTCCCTTAACTACCAATCAATATAATTTGCTGAAGTACTTCAGAAATAACCGTTGATTAGAAGACGGTGGAAAACTATTCCTAGGGTAAAGTTTTAGCTCTAGTTAAAAGGCCCTCTATTTGATTTTATTCATAATATCTACATATTTTGGGAAGCTAACTGGATCCATGGTTACATGTGGAAGGGCATATTTCAAAGAGTACAATTAACCTACAAAGCAAAATTTTTTGAAAATTTTACTTTTATACAAAAATAGATTTTTTACTGCAAACTAACATAAATCATGTAGAAAAATAAATAAACTTCTAATCAGATTCACTATAGTTGCAGTATAATATTATTCTCATCTTGACTATATTTGTAAGTCAATGCAAAAGATGCTCAAATTTAAAACCATTTAAACTAAATAATTGACTAACCTTCCCGTCGATCCAAATGTTTTGATGTAGTGTATCAAATCTTGTGTCATGTACTGTCCTTTGAGGGTACAAGCCCGGAAAATGTATAAGCTATACTATATGAGTTTACATCCTTTCCTATAGTCACCTACAACATATCATGCCATTCCCTACATGCATGATCATGATCAGCACATCAAGTATGGAAGCCATTGCTAAGAGACTCATGTGGATTCCACTCACCCACCCATTTCCATTTGAGAACTTAACCACATTACTTATATAGCTAATTACCTCGATCTTCCACTAGCACATGAATATTCCAACCAATATGACTCAATTTTAGCTTAGTCGTGAGGGCTGAAAATGTTCAAGCTTAGCTCACAATAATTTTCTAGGATGAAACTTGACCATACAAGGAAAGGAACCTACATGACCATAACAATAGTTTAAATCACCTAGTTTTATTTTAGTTCTGTAATAAGCTGCATAATTCAAATAGACTTGGAGGCTGCCCGACGTTGGCATGGAGATGACTATGACTATGACAGTAAACACGACCCCATATGTGCATGTGCATGTACATACAGGAGAATAGGAAATCAAGTGGATTAACTAAATATTCCAGTTCAAGGTACTTTTGACAATGAATTTCCAAATGCAACTTCAAATGAAAAAAAACTATTAATCAAATAGTAGGAGAATATAACCTTCTTTAGAGCTCATGCAAACTGACTAGCTTGAGTATCATTATCTTCTGGCCTTTCTAGCTCTCAACAGTTTGTGGCAATTCACCAAGATGGACCATTAATCTCTCCTTATTTGAATGAATTTCATCCCTACCCACCCTATAATCCTAAAATATTTCTTCAACAACAGATGAGTTAAGATATATGAAACAAACATGATACAAATCTCATATTTCAGAAATTTAAAATGTCTATAGACAGTATGAAAGACATGCATCCCATAACACACATAAATGCTCCATGGAAGTTTATGGTAATCATGTGGCTCGTAAGTGGTAATTAAACCTTAAGCTTGCTTTTCTTGACATATGGACACTGAGCTCTAGCTCGTCTAACTCCAATCCCTTGGAACCTACACTCCCTAATTTCCCTGGCAGAGTGAACAAAGAGTATCAAAATTCACTGCTTAATCCAGATTCCAGAAGTATAACCATCAAGGGTAAGACTCAAGAGTACAATCATGTTCACTCCATTAATATCCATAGGTGACCCAATGGGGGGAAATATGACTTCTAATACATTACGTGACATGTACAATGAAGGAAGTGCCCAAGCCATCTCTAAGCTAAACTAAAAAATTGCAAGAATAAAATAAAATACATCACAAAATTACAAAATTGTGAGCTTATCTTACAACCACGCAGTAGTCCATCCATGCATATGTAGATAGGTAATAGTTTTGTAAGATAGGGCTTACAAAATTACCTAGAATGCATATGTGGATAATCTTCATAAAAGACATGTTAGAATTAGGAGGGAGAAGATTCATAGGTATGGTCAAAGAATCAAGCCTTGGGTTTTTATTCACAAAAATTGGGGTATCGAGTAATTTTTTCTTCTGCTCTTGAACACAACCTGGTGATGTGAGAAATTATGGAAAATAAAACCCCCCATTAAAGAAGAATATTTATGTGACTATCAATTGTGAACAAGGTTTTAACTTGGGAAGTTCTGCAATGGAGGCTAGGCACAAACATGGAGTATGTATTTTATATAGAGAAGATGAAAAATGAATAAAACATTTGCTCATCAAATGCTCAAATATACAAAAGAGGTCTGGTTAGAAGTGGAGCAGTTCACAAGAGTGAAGAATATATAGGTTGGGAACTTTGTTGAAGAATGTTTGAAAAGTTTGAAGAGACAAAAAGAGCTCAAGGAATGGAAACTTGTGCCATGTCTGACTATATGGGACTTGTACGTAGCAAGAAACTCATTTCTACTTGTGGAAAAAGTTGTAGTACCTTCATTCCAATGTTCTTATCAAATCAGATCCATGGTCATAGCTTAAACCTTACAGGCTTCTAGTCATTCAAGAAAGGAGAGACAAATGGAGAATTTGGTCATCATTAAAGAGCAGGTATGGGGGTTATTTTATGGAGCAAGGCAAGGTCCTTGGGATAGTAGTAGTGCAAGTTGTAAGTAAGAATCCCAAATGCCAATCAACCATAGCAATATAAGATAGAATATGGGTCTAGGGTTCCACAATGCACCCCACATAGCATGAAGCACACCCCTAGCATGTTGTAGACACTTTTGGAGCAACCCAAAATCTAATATCCCATGCACCTCCAAATCTCTTAGCTAATTAATGTATATTTATTATTTAATCATAATATTTAGAAAAATAGCATCTACTTTCATCTAGTACAAGGGCCAACCAAAAACTGATGCAATATAAATGGCTACTCAAATATATGTATACCTTTCAACTAAAGCAAATATATCCTAATAGTCAAGTCCCTCTTTCTACGACCCTAGGTTGAGTTGCAATGTCATATTTTGCATGATCGTATCATGATTTTGAATACCCTTTGGGGACATATGTACAAGTTGATTTTTTAGGCAAATCTAAGAGGTTGTTACTTCTAAAAATTCTATTTTAGTAGTTTCTAGAGAGTGGTCCAATCAATGATCTAATTTCACATTTCAGGACCCAGTTGGAAGTGTTACCCTCCATTTTGTATGGGTGTCCACCAGTGATTCTAATCACACTCTCCAGGGGTGACGTTGTCATGATTGTAATCTTGAAATCAAATCTAGGCAGTTCTGAGTTGGTTTTGAAATTTGGACAGTTTATGGAGTGTAACAGCAGTGAGCCCTTTCATTTTCAGTTATGACCACACTAGGAGTAATGTTGGGTAGTACTATGAGCATAAACAACTCTAGAATCAAGTATGAGCATCAAAGGGCCAAATCTCATCACTTTGGGAGCATTCTGAAGGTCACAACAAACAATAAAGCATCTCAAATCAGCTATAATTAGGCCAACTTTCAGATCTAGGGACATTGCAGCCCTGAAAGATGATGATCAATGGCAGTAGAAGGTAGTCTTTGCAATTATAGGTGTGAAAATGAGAAATATGTGGGTGGAAGCAACCTTAAAATCTCATTCATATGCCTTATAACAACATCCACATGAATTTTGGGCACAAACAAACATGTTTGACAGTTAAAAAGGGTATGAAGCAGCCCTATTTCAGCATCTTGGGAACCCTTCTACACTTATCCATCACCAAATAGGCCTACCTCTAAATCTGGGCCATATTGGAGGGTTAAAAGGCAGTTCTAGGCATGAATAGCCCTATGAAAAGTGATGAACAACAGAAAAAATGGGCTTTGAAAAATGCTGGGTTGAATTTGAGGGTTGAAATGACATTAAGAAACAATTATGGGCACAGATATGGACATAAATAGCAGACATGGGCACTCCAACAGCCTCAAACCTTCATTCTGGGCATAAATAAGGGTTGTTACAACCTCCTAATCAACAATTTATAGCAGTATCATGAATTCTGGGTGCTTTTTCTCCACAAAAGGGGTGTAAACAAACATAAATTAAAATAGCTAAAAAATGTAACTTCTCTTACAATAAAAATAGTTATGGAAACATACCTATTTACGTAGTGCTTTATTTAACATACTATTAGGTTGTTCGTATAGCTATATCTTGAGGATGCCACTAAAATCCTTCTCCTGGAAGGAAAAAGTATCAATGAGTCCATGAAGAGAATAAGTAATTCCATTGCCTAGCTTTAGCTATATCTGGACGAATAGAACTAGTAATGGCATTGCCTAGCTTTAGCTATATCTGGATGAATAGAATATAAGTAATGGCATTATCTAGCTTAGGGTTTAATACGAGGAATTGTTTTTGTGCAATTAGCTAGGGATGCTTTTGTGCAATTAGGATTTCTGTATTTACTTCACACGTGAATCTTTCTAATATTTGTGCACTAAACATTCATATTTTCATACATCATGGAAATGGTTAGTCTCCCGAGTTCACATGGATATAGTTGGTGAACAAGACATTGCATGCACGGTGTAAATATAATAAACAAAGTCAAGTTAAGCAGCTGCAGTATACTTCGGTATAAATCTAATAAATAAAGTCAAGTTGAGCAGATGCGCAAATCCTGTGATGAAATGTCATAGATCTTTTATTGGCTTCAATATTGGCATTTTGTGTTGGCTTCATGGTTTTAGTTTTACTGTGTTACAAATAGGTGAAAAAATGTCAATAAAATTGGTTCGAAGATATACAAATCCCTTCAAAATTGGTTCAACATGGTTCCTTGGATGCCAAGTTATCATGATTAAAGTTACATAATATTTACATGAATAAAGGAATAAAGGTTGTATTGAGAATTGGGTCATTGGAACAGATAATTTTTTTAAATATTAAATGAAGTGAAGGTGAACATAATTTTATTATTGAATTTATGTGAATCTGTGCATCCTGTTGATTGAGTATCCTGAATCCTTTAAAACCCAACCAACTAATCCCATTGCACATTTACATCGGTGTAATTTAGTGGTTCTTCAACACATTTGGAAGATGGATACTGATGGATTGTTTCAATGGTGCTCGGGGGAGGATTTACAAATATCAGGCAAGCTAGGGGAATAATGGTTTAATTATATCAAGGGTTTGATCCATACGGGGGTATCACTGTCAGATAAGCCGGATCAGTTGGTCTGGAGGAGGAATAAGGTAACGGGAAATGTGACTGCAAAACTGGCGTATGACTTGATTTTGGAAATTGTTGCAGCTGCAACTGTTTTCCCAAATTTTTGAAATTTTGGACCCTCCTCTTACTTTTTATCTTGCTTAGAATCATGTGGATCCATGAACTCTGTTTTTGCTTTCCCTCTGCTACAAGTTTGGACTGTTTTGAGGGTTACTGTCTTCATGCTTTTCGGAAAATTGCTTATATTTGAAACTACTTTGGGTTGTGGATTTCGGATTTGGTTTGAAATATTGCCCTTTGATCTATGATTTCTTTCATTGTTTTCGGAAGTCTTTTTCTCTTTTCGCCACTATTTTGGAGGTGAATAAAAATTTCATCGCTACCCAGCTGAAAGTAACATTTTAGTTTGGTTGTTCGGAGGCCATTTAAACAATGCATCGGAACCATATTTCCTTATGGAGCCTCCGTTGCAGAAGCTGAACGATGAGTGTTCTGCTGGATAGTCTTGACTTTTCCGATGACGTGTTGTTATGTTTTGACCTATTTTGCATTGTCAGAGGTTGGTCAAAGTGTAAGTTGGAAGTTGTTTGATCTTTATGAAGTCGCTGTTTGGGAAGTAAGACAAGCTTTTTGGACCGTTGCACAACTTTAAGTTTTCCAAACACTTAGCATTTCCACAATACTTCTGCACTATAGCGGAAGGTTTATGACTTTGACCGAAGGCTGTAGCTTGATTTTTTTCTACCATTGCGGCTCCCGAACGAACTAAGTGTCTGCCATATAACTGCTCCGCTCACCGATGCTTTGTCTGTGTTTCGCCGATATGTTTTTTTTAGCCACAGGGCTCGTAGGCTTTTCATCTCCCGCCATTGCGGCTACGTAATGCACTAACCTCTTGACATTGATGTCTTTCCATTCGCCGATAGGGAACTTTTCCATCGATGCGTTGGCGTTTAGCTCTTCCGACTCTGATAGAATTAACAGTCTCGCAAAACTCGTTGTCCGTTTGAAACCCATCGTTGTGGCTGCAAGTAAGACTATTTGGCCGATGTTTAAATGGTTCAAGCTGCCGATAAGGTTTTTCCCGCCGTCTTGTGAGTTTTTAACCCCTATGTGGGCAGCGGTGGTTTTTTATTCTTGTTAAAGACTTCGCGACGAGGGTGCAGTACTAGGCCTCATTTTGGTGATTAAGTTTGTGTGGGATAGTTTAATTTTATTGAAAAGATGCTTTCCTAATTAATGATGAATGTTGTTTAACTACAGACGGACCCAGAAGATTCTTTAGATTACTGCTGGGAGAGGACGTAGCTAAAGGATAAAGCTGAGGAATTTGGCCAAGAAATGATCAGCAGAGTTTGCTTTGAAATCAACGGGATCTAAAGAAGGACAAATAAAAGACAAGGCAAAATCGATGGCAACAAAAACCCAGGCTTCGAGAGGGTCCGTCAGTTACCGAGCGGATCCCGTTTTATTAAGTACTCATAAGTTGAAATCTGAAATGTAACGCATTATATGAATCATGAGTACTCACAAAAAAGACAAAATGGTGAGATTAAACGGTTTTGGGGGAGCCCAAAGGTCACACGATTGGGGCAGCCCAAGAGGTTTTGTTGTTTTGGTTTAAATATAGGAAAGTTAGAGTTTACAGGGGCTTTTTCCCTGGGAAAACTTGTGAGCTATTGTTTGTAAGAGGAACTACTTCGTTTTACAATAAGAAATTGCAAATTTTGCCCGTTGGAGAAGGTGCTGTGTGGAATGTTCGAATGTGATAAAATGAACAATGTTGAAGGGGAATTATTTCATTTTTCAACTGTGTTTCATTAACTATGAGAGCGTTCTAACTTTTTGAACCTATGTTCTTATCTGAATGTTCTCTGGTATCTTCTGTGATAATTTCCACTATGAGTAATGGAGGTTTTAACTGTTGATGAGCTATCTTGTCATGTATATCTTCATTCATGTTTATGTGTTTTGATTCTAAGAACAACTATCTGTGACTGACCTTAACATGTGAACAGTATTACATTACTCATGAATTAATTTTTTGCTCTCTAGAGACAACTTAGTTAGTATGTATTTTGTAAGTTATGTATGATTTAGATGCGAGAGAGTCTAAGATGAGAGGTAAGAACATGTGCATCACATTGTGACCGCTCCTTGCATTCTTTATCAACCTTCATTTTAGACAGGAACTTGCATATTATACTTTAAGTCAAAAAATACAAAAATATATACGGTGGACCGGGCCGCAACCGGTAAAACCTTTATTTATGTTACTTGACCTACGGTAGCCGGACTGCAAACCGGATGGATTCCCTACACCAAACAGTCACGGGCTAATTGGGAACGTCGACTGGGTAGAATCCCTTGCTGTTGTTGCCTATGAATTTCCAGGCCTCAACAAAAACCTTGATTCATAACCAATGGAAATCTAGTGGAATTCTTGGGTATGGAAAGCTACAAGACCCTTAAAAATAAAACTTTTCGAATGGTTATGTTTGAAATATTGTATTCTAACTTGGGGTGTTTTTCAGAATAAAGGGTTTTCTAGTCCAAACCGATGTTGTTTATGCAAAAGGGAGGTAGAAAGTATTGATCATTTGTTTCGCAGGTGCACATTTTTCAGAATGGTATTGTTGGAGATAGGTAAGTATTATAATTTAAAGATCACTTGGGAAAGTGATAAGGTTACGGAAAATATTTTCAATTGGTGCACAAAAGAGAAACAATTCAGTTACCTTCCTTTGTTTATGTTCTAGGAATGCTGGAATTTGTGTAATAAGGTTGTGCTTGAGAAATTTTAGTGTTATCTTATGAGGGTGATAGTTGGTATAATTGGTGAGTTTAATGCTTGGTACAAGCCCATTAAGTTGAAGAAGAGTAGGGTGATACATCAACCTTCATTCGACTGGGGTGGCCCATCGGTTATTTTGATGGGGCCGCGTAGGAGGGATATTATGGTGCTGGATTTGTCCTTAGATTAAACAATCAAGAGGTTATAAAGGGTTGTATGAAAACTGGATGCGGACAAACTCAAGGGATGAATTACTGGCATTATGGGTTTTACTTTTTGTTGTAGTAAAGAAAGGGGTGAGGCAAATTGCTATAGATGGTGACTCTCAAATGATTATTGATTAGGCCAATGAAGATTCAAATTTTCACACCCTCATATTGGAGCATTGGATGACAAAGGTCAGGTTGTTGATTCATTCTTTTTTGTTATGCTTTCTAAGATTAATAGGAAGTTCATTTTTTCATATTATAATAATATAGGTGGACACACCTTGACAATCTAGAACTTAGTGGTCCATAGCCAACACAACCACTTAATTTGTGACCGATTAATACGGATAAACCACAAGAATGTGATAGCAAATGGTTTGAACTCCCTTTCCTCCTCTTGTAATTTCAAAGGTTTTGTTATTTAATGATGAGTTTAATTTAATAAAAAAACACATGCTTTTTTTATAAAAATATTAATAAAATACATGCTTAATAATTCCATATACATAATTTAAAAATAATGAATTAACAAATATATAATTTCAAAAACTCTCAATAAAAATTAGCTTTAAAAATTCTCAAAAACTAATGAACTATAATTCGAAAATTCCCAAATTCCCAAATAAAATAATAAAGACAAGATTCATTAAAATTAAAATTTAACTTGTTATGAAAACCACCCACCAATTAAACAATGAAAACAAGATTCATTGAAATTAAAATTTAACTGGTTATGAAAACCACCCACTAATTAATTGCTAAAATAGAATATGTAAACCCATGTTGAAAACGATGAAAGCACGACGACGACGTAAACCTAACATGGTAAAACAGAAACACCACGACGACGACGTAAACCCTAACATGGTAAAACAGAACAGGATGGCATAAAATGATTATTTAACGAATGGCCTATGCAGGTTTCGAACCTGCGACCTTCGCGTTATTAGCACGACGCTCTAACCAACTGAGCTAATAGGCTACATATGCAGAATTATTTTCTAAATTGAAACGGAATCTGCGATTACTTATCGAGTTTCATCAGCTTTTACACATCGCAGCAAGAAGCAAAAGGAGGTAATGACTCCATTGCAAAATAACAAGTCGTCATTATATGTGAGGACAATAGTCAATAACAAGGCCACATATTGGAAAACTAGGTAAAAGTTTCGGATGCAAGACTAGATCCTCTGTTAATTTTGCAGGGAAAGCCATGGTGTGTTGGTGGCCTACGAAGCAATGAAATAAAAATTGCTTCTCTCGTTTTGAATGGTATAAATTCGGGTCACAATATGAAAGTAATTAAGTAAGTTTTTCTCTGAAAAATCATCACCGAATTCTAATATTTTTTTTTTGTGAATGTGGGAGATGTTGGAAATATTAATTATGATTTGATGTCTATGAAGCCTCCGCCATTCCAGTCAGTCTACGTATGAGTACAGTTTTGTGAGACAGTCAGTCAGTCAACCTGTTAGTATTATGGCGCATGTCTCCTTGTATTTATTCAGTCGTGTATTGGACTTTAAATCATGTTGTTAGGTAGATTTCAGTCAGGAATTTATTTACAGTCTTTAAAGTTACTGGATCGATTCAAAGAAAAGTTGATATTAAGTTTTTGTATATATTTAGATGAAGTTAGTGTAAAACGTAAAGAGAACGGAGTAAGGAAGAGAACAAGAGTTCAAACTCATAGTTTCAAGAGATTGAATAAAGTCGCTGAGAGCCCAAGCTCTGTGCAAGCAAAGACTCTGCAACTACTCTTTTGTCATGGTGACACACACATACACACAAAATACCTGTGTTATACACAAGGGTAGTTTATATCGTGTATTTTTCTCACATTTTTCTTCATGTTTAGTAATGTGAATAATATTCACAAATTTATCTTTTATAAAAGACAAAAAGAAATTTCATTTCACTTTGTAAGAGTTTTAATTATCGTGACATAACTTCGCGACAAAGATTTATTTTGTTATATGAAATTTTCAATATTTACTTGCAAGTATTATTTAAAGGATTTTTTGCGCAGATTATAATCATAGCATTTACCGCGCAGTTCACATCAAGTGATCCTATGCAGTTCCCTAGATCTAGTATCAGATCAGAGCAGGTTATCATAGCAAGTTATCACTGCAAGTTCAGGTTATCATAGCAAGTTATTACTGCAAGTTCAGGAAGAGCAGAAGCTATGTTTTCAAGAGAAGAAGGTGAATAAGAAAATTTAAGAAAATGGATTCCATTTTTGGTACACAAATTTTGATTCTGCAAACTCTCATTTTTACAGGAAAAAATTGTGAATATTGGTCTCTGACCATGAAGGTTTTGTTCAAGGGTCAAGATGTATGGGAGATAATTGAAAATGGCTATGTGGAACAAAGGAACAAGGATGGAAAAATTTCATGAAGAAACCATAGATGATAGGAAGGTTGTGGAGAAAGTGTTTAGGAGTCTTCCCCCAAAATTTGAATCCTTGGTTGTGACCTTGAAAAAAATAAAGGTTTTTCCTAGTTTACTATTGATGAACACAAATTAAATAGATCAAATACGTCATTATAAAGTGCATATGTAGCACATTCATCTACAAGCCATGGTAGAGGAAGGGGGCAAACTAATCACAGAGGAAAAGGAAGGAGTTTTTCTAGAGGAGGATGCAAGAGTAGTCCTGCAAATGTTATTGGTAGAGTTCAAGGTCATAATTCAAGTCATGAAAGTGGCCAAAAGGTTTATAAATCACAAATACAATGCCATTATTGTAAGAAATTTGGACATTGTGCATATGAATGCAAAATGAAACATCATGATCAGAACCAGTAAGGTCAAACCCAGTGAAGCAATTCCAACACTTACACTAGCACAATGTTTATGGAATGCACATCCCCACTTGAATGAAATGTTTCCTAAGAAATTATGTGTGACATATGGTATTTAGATTCAGGTTGCACTAATCACATGATGGGAATACCATATTTGTTTTCCAATCTGAATAAATAAGTTCATATTGGTGTTACACTTGAAACAATACAAGCAATTCATTATGCATTATACACCACAGCAGAATGGTGTTGTAGAAAGGAAAATACAACTATTATTGAGACGACGTGCAGTATGATGGCATCCAAACGATTTCCAAATGAATATTGGGATGACGTAGTAGCAATTGTTGCATACATCATGAATAGGGGTCAAGCAAAGAGTGTGAATAACAAAGTTCCTCAAGAGGCTTGGGCAAGTATGAAACATAGCGTTTCTCATTTAAATATTTTTGGTTTTGTCACATATGCACATTTTTCAGATGAATTAAGGAAGAAATTAGATAACAATGGGCATAAATATATATTTTTTGGTAATTCATAAGACACAAAAGCATACAAAATTTATGATCCTATCACAAATAAGGTGATAATCGGTCATGATGTTCAGTTTGTGGAAAATTAAGTATAGGATATAAGTGTAGAGAAGACACTGAAGATTGTGACTCATGTCGCACATGATGACATGACAAAAGAAGTTGTTCAAACACCACTTCCAAGTCAAAATGTCATAGTATCGTCCACTCCCAAGACTATGCGACATGTCATGGAACAAGATACTACGCCACAAGTTGTAGCACAAGTTACACTAGCAAGTACACCAAGAGCACAACAAACTCCAACAAGTAGTTCAAGTAGTTTTCCATCTCCATACCCAACTTTAGCAAATATGCTACCATGAAAGACAATTATGCATGAAATATATGATGTTGATACAACAAATTCATTCTCACTATCTACATTATTTTCTCAAATAGATGATCCTCTAACCTTTGGACAAGCTATCAAAGATGATGTATGGGCGTAAGATAGGGATGAAGAAATCGATTGCATTGAAAATAATCATACATGTGAGATGGTAGATGTACCAAAAGACAAGGATGTAATTAATGAAAATTTGATTTATAAAACCAAATAAGATGCAGATGGAAATGTGTAGAAGAAGAAGGAAATATTAGTTGCAAGGGGCTTCCCACAATGACCCGACATAGATTTTTGTAATATTTGTATCCGAATATTCTTAAAGATTAATAAAGTGAATAACCAAACAATAGAAAATAACTCCATATTGAAAAGATAAAATAAATATTGAATATGAATGATAATAAAATATTACAAAGTGAGTGCCATATATATATATAATAATCATAAAGGAACTTTAGATACCATCAATGAAAGGATGCATCATTTTAGAATAGTTTACTAGTAACTATTTATTTTTTCTTGAGATTTAACATTTATATATTACATTCATTCTTATATTTTATTTATTTTATATAAAATTAATGTTTATATATGTTTATAACATCGCCTTACTCTTCAAAGACGCTTTGTTCTCAAAGCATATTGATGAAGACAATGTTACAATTTCTTCTTTTGTAAGTGTTGTTGCATCCTTCCTCTTTACTCTTGACAATTTCCTTTTTGATATTTTGTCCTTGAAGATTCTGACTAAAATGTTTTTCATTCCTTAATTCCTCGATATGCATGGTTAATTGCTTAATACGCTCTTTGAACCGATGATTCCCCTTCTCAGTTAACATATTATTGATTTCTTGCTTCTTAATTTAAAATTATAGACATGATTGGTTGCTTAATAATGCTTTAACTTTCCCAATACTAATTGTAATTGCATCGGCATTTATGAATAGGTTATCACCATAATTTGTGACTTCTAGTTATATTTTCTTCGATATTAATGGACATAGGTGCAAGATTCCTAAGTGGTTTGTTTGTAAAACTTCTTCCTTTGGATTCTTGTAGATTGTGTGTATATTGTGTGGTTGGGAAGAAGGATGTTACCCTCCCCACCCAAGTTCAAATCTCAAGGATTAAATTAAAAAAAAAAAAAAATATTAAGCCTTGGTACTCACCCTTATAATATATTTTCTTAAGTAGACTTGTAAAGCACTTTAATCTTTGTCAATCTAAAAATAAGATTGTTCCTTAAGTGTATTTAATTTAATTCTATTTTGTTTATCATAAAACTCATTTTTATTAATGTAATAGTTTTTTATAAAACCAATGGGTAATGGTTTCATAGAACAATGTGTTGTCTTTTTTCTTATTCTTGTTTTTGCCTTTTCTTCTTCTTTTTTTTCTTTTAAATTTTTATGTTCCCGATAGGGGATATATATGATTCACATACGTAGATTAATTGAGGAGATAGGTTTAATTTTTTTGGTTTTTAAATTTTTTTGCTATAGTCTGAAATAATTTTTATTCTTGACATTTTTTAAATTTTGATTTAACGTGGTTTTAATTGGTTCTGTATAGGTGACATCACTATGGGATTTTGTGTCCTAAGACCGGGCGACTAGCTAATGTAACCAGGCATTGTGATAATTATTATTTCTTGCAAGCAGGAAATTATGTTATCGTTTGGATTTTGGCATTCTTGCCATAGAAAACACAGATTGTTATGCTATGATTTTTTCTAAATATCACCCAGTTTTTATAAATTTTTGCACTACATCCTCTTATTGTAGAAACACCTTTTTATTCTGGCTATACTCACATCTCTGACATATTACATGCAACAACTCTGACAAGTTACACGTAGCTTCCTTCCGCCTGCAGAAAACAACACCT
This sequence comes from Pseudotsuga menziesii, assembly GCA_001517045.1. Lineage (NCBI taxonomy): Eukaryota > Viridiplantae > Streptophyta > Pinopsida > Pinales > Pinaceae > Pseudotsuga > Pseudotsuga menziesii. Next base: position 883,879 of record LPNX010127162.1, read on the forward strand.
GGCATATCTCATGCATCCAACAACCATGCACTTGGAAATCGTTCTGAAATGTGCAGCCTTTTTCAAAGCAGAGTCGGGTCATCGGATCATCCGACAACTCCATTTTTGGCGTTGAAGGTGTAGGTAAGTGATTTTTTCACTAAATAATGGATATTATTGTCTTCAAAAAATTCTTCATAGCGAAGTGAGCAATTACCAGGATATATTGCTTCTCACATAAACAAGGTAAATATACGCACGATATAGTGATGCTCACATAAGGAAAGGTAAATATACGCAGGATATAGTGCTACTCATAGAAGGAAAGGTAATAGTACACTATCTAGAAATATATAAAATAAAGATCGTGAATTACTTTTTCTCTAAAGCTTGCTTGGTCTTGTAGGAAGGCGCTTGTTAATAGATGGAAAGTTGCAAAGGGTAGAAGTGGACGAGCTTATTCATCACAAATTACTAGGTCTTCCGGCGCTCGAGATTAGAGACGAACGATTTGACGTCCTTCCCTTTTTACTTGTTCGAAATAGGGTTACAACATTTTCTTAATGGCGGTTTACCTGGTAAAACGAAACACACCCTATACAAATTAAGCATCAGAAGCGTAGGAAGTGCCGCAGATGCATTGGCGAAGGCCTGATAATAATACACAGGGATCCCCATCATATCTATTGGGAGATTCAGATCCATATTATGCAGTTGTAATTCAAGCAGAGTATGCTAATCCACAGAAAGAATAAAGGGTAGGTCTTTTGTTAGAATGAAGGGGGACAGTGTTACTTATCAAATAATTCCATCAATCAGCATCATATGTGAGGAGATACAATACCCACATTAAAGTGACAGATAAAATATTTATATAATGCGATGAATGAAGGTCTGGTCTTTCCCCCACAAAATAGAAAACAAGACCAAGGAAACCCAAGTAATGGATTTTAAACTCCCAATCGATAAGGTCAGTTTGATAATGACTACCCAATAAAAAAGGGAAGGATTTGAATGAATCCCTAATTTATACAGACAGAGATGGTAAAGACATCTTTGCGGCTCAATGATGAGGTGCGGCTTTGCCTCCCCAATATATATAAAGGCGGTCGATAGTTTCAACTACCCCTACAAGCCTGTAACCATAAATCTCTCCAGACTGTAAGGAGAAGCAAGCGTAAATTCAGGTAGGCATAAATTCTGCTATTAAGGCAGGAATACAGGTAGGCTAAAACACTAGTTCATCTATATCCATACTAACATACCTATGCATGCTAAAGTTTTCCCCACACTTGTTATGAGACGATCATCACTGCATTCGACAATAGGCACCCCGATACCTCCGCATAGGAGATGCATCCTTTATAGATAGCGAGTTTATACAGTCCTACATCGGTCATGGAGAAATGGAGTGTGTCCTAAATGAATGTAATAATTATGTATGTGATGGCTATTTATAAGGAATGGACATTCCAAAGAAAGTTGTCTGTGTTGGATAGTATTGATCCTCTCTCTTCCATGACTGTATCCATGCCATTAAGAGGTGTACAAGACAACATATTTTATAGCGTGTTGTATGGGATATATATAGTCTTTCCCCTCCTATAGTACTCCATTCTAACCGTATCATTTGCCAAAGCTGAGCCACAGAGGAGTGTTAGTTACTCAACTATAACATCACAATAAAATCACTCAATTTATTATATAAACTATTTCTTGACAGTCTTTTTTTGTTGCGTCACACCGTACATCAATTAACAAGTTAAAGAATAACTTGATAATAATAAGGCATGCTTTCAGGAGTACTGTAGTCCTAAGAGTCTCACCAATAATTGCAGCTGACTTCAGTTCGAGACTTGAGTTTCATAGACAGTTCTAATCATTTATTTTAAATTCTTAAAAATATTAAATTAGAGGAGCCATTTATCTCTTCACTCACTGTTATTTTGTTAGAATTCAACATAGCTACTGCTGAGAAGCTTTTTGGTTTCCACAATTTTTTCTTTTAAATTTAAAATCAGCTTTCAACTTTATGGAAAATAAATTCAATATAAATATGTAGAAGGAAAGAAATTCAATATAAATATGTAGAATCTTAGGGAGAATGTTTGCATGAAACAGATTCCATCCCAATTTGGCAAAAATTATTTTCTACACTTTCCTTAAACTGTCAGCATCGGCCATTACTGTTAGGAATTAGATAATTCTTAATTCAACCACTGATATCCCTCTGGATAGACTGTGACGGGCTGGACCCGCAGGCGTCTTAACGCACACAGAGGTATTCTCATCCATATACAACACGTTAAGACAGGATTTCAAGTGTAAGCTACCCGGACCTCAAATTGATCAAGTGTTTGGGATTTTAAATACTTCAGATTGATCAAATCAAATTAAACCTGTAAAACGTGTGATTGAACGCGCCGGCCTACACTGCTCACATTCTGTCCTTGGCCGACACCTGGGATGGTTTATGGTACTGGTAGCTTATTTATCCTACTTTTTTTATACTTTGGGGTCACTAAGAGCTTTAAAATTATTTAACGGAAAATGAGGATTTGTTTTTTCTTAAACGTTAAGATGTCTGATTCAAACTTACGGCCTCCACAATTACTGACTTGAAATTTTGTTCAGTTAGTCGTCGAAGTGAGTGATGTTTGGCACGATACTATTAGTGGAATATCGACAACAGAAGTAGCAATTAGATTTGGGCGCACTAACAGTGTCCCATGCGAGAACATAGTGCTAAGAGATATCAATGCGAGATTGAATTAGAGAGATGCTGCAGCATCATTTTGTGAAAGCGTTGTGCATCATTTTGTGAAAGCCTTGTGGGTTTCAGTTTTGGATATGTGATTCCACCTTTCTGTTTTTAATATTATGCAGTTGGATTTCATCAGTTGGATTTCATCAGAGTGGGGGTCATAGCCTAAACTGTCAACCTGATAGCCAAAACCAAGCCGACTAAACTTGGGTTTAGGGCTCAGTCGAAATTAAATTTTAATTTTCACTTTTCACGTGGACCACTTTACCTTTTTTCTACTCGGGTGAAACTTGTCTATGTCCGACTAGACAAGTTTATAAATTTTAGTCGGCTCGACCGCTCTAGTAGGCTCTGACCACTCTAGTTGGCTCAACCAATCTAGTCTGCTTATACAACCGACCACTCTAGTCGGCACACTTTGGTCAAAATCTGCAGAATATGTTTCTTAGTCTAAAGATTTTAGAAATTACAAATGCTTTTCACATGTGAGTAAGATGAAGTAAAATATACACATTTACAAATCCAAATAACTTATAAAACATATGCCCAAATATGTAGGAAGACTTGAGTCCACCAATGTGCCGTAAAACCTGGAACTTTCACGCGCTGAGATTTTTATGGGTTCTTTGATCTTTCACTTATCAGTAATTGTAAAAGACATTTACAGAAGTAAATCTGGAAATATGTGCCGCCAAATAATCATGCATTCAACCACAAACTATTTCATATATTAACTATGCGGAAATAAAAAAGTATTACAAACTTGTAGGTTACAAACTGGGTGGTCCAGACTTGTCGGTCCAGATTGGTGAGTCTACAGAGCTTCAACTCTTCGACTAAATCACATGCACAGAAGCTTGAGCTTCAACTGCTCGCCGTGAGTTCCTCTGATGTCTGTCTAATGTCTGTATATGACTCTGTGTAAAAATATTTACAATTTGCTTCTTCTATTTATAGGCAACCTAAAGATTGCTATAGCCATTAAAGACTGTAATAACTATCTACCTAACAACTTAGCTTGAGAAATAAATTCGACTGATTTGCAATGCCCAGTCGTGTCTTCTTGTCAGACTGACAAACAAGTCCGGTGGAAATCAAGTACAGATCTGCGAGTAATTACATTTTTCCAACACAACCCTCTATCAAAAGATTAATTGTGAGATACTCAACACCTCGCATCGCTACCACGATGATTGATTTTCTTATATATATTTTACATATGGATCTTCCCATATTCTTACATCACATTTACTAAAATTCATAGTCTCCGTAAATCAAATAAGAATGTAAAACCATTTCAATATATATTATAAAAATTTATTTTAAATTGGATCTCTCATATATATTATATTAGCAATCTGGGAAGCTTAAATTGTGGTAAAGAGGGTGTATGGAAGGATGTCTAAAAAATATACATTTGTCTAATTTTTTACAATTTTGTGTTTAGTAAATTTAATTACATTTGGTTCTTATTCTTACAATTTTTTGCTTAATAAATTTAAACCTTCTTGAATCTCCTTGAAATTTAGTATATGCATCCATTTAAAATAACGCACAAGTCAATTTGATTTCATAAATAGAGGTTTACAACAAAATACAATCATTTTAATTCCTTCTGTTTAACTAAGTTTCTCTTAATAAGCGGAGGTGATGGATTTTATGAGCAGGTGAGCAAATATTTTTCCTATCCACAATATTATTTTCAAGTCAACAGTCAATAAGTGAAAAACAAGCGGAAAGTAATTTTGTTTCCCTTTTTGCAGAGGGTAAGTCAAAAAGTATTTGGTTGCACTGAAATTTCATTCCCACATAAATTCCCAAAGAATCAATTACTTTAGTAGTTGCTTTAAGAAAACATTAACATCTTAAAAATTTAGGGTTCTTTATCACATTCATTATAAACAAATGTTCTTTTGTTGCAAAGAACATTATACTCCAAAATAATAAAACTCTACATCCTCTCTAGCAGACTCCTCATTTACCCGAACTTAAACTTGCTCTAAGTTTTACAATCCTAAGAGCATGGAATATGCAACATTGCTGCTAGGCCTTGTTAAAAAATTGTTTGTTTGTATGTACTCACAATAGTATACTTCCCTAATGTCGTGCATTAACTCTAGGTAATAATTATCATTCCGGATTTGTGTATAAAAATAATGAAATCCCTTTGCCGACCACTGGTTAGAACAAATTTGGAATCTGATCAAGCAAAGAAAAACGATTCAAGGTTGCGATGTACTTGCTAGAAGCGTCTTCAAAAAAATTTAACTTCTCACAAATTCAATCGAATATTTCCAACCTCCAACCCTGTAAAGCTATTAAGTGCTCTATTAACTATTTTACACGAACCAAATTAATTATTTGGTTATCCTTTCCTTTCATTTTCAATAATTGTATCGTCATTGAATTCGAGTCAAGATTAGGGCGAGACAAAAAATGCATAGCACACATTCCAATAAATACTAAATAAACGTATTATATCTTAAAAACAATGAAGATAAAATATTGATAAAATATCAAATAAATATAAAACAAATAGATGGAAAGAACAATTTTAATTACAAAACTATCTGCTTTTATAAAGTAAAAGTATTATATGTTAAAAACAATGAAGATAATACATAGATAAAATATCAAATAAATCTAAAACAAATAGATGGAAAGAATAATTTTAATTACAAAACTATATGCTTTGATAATTTATATAAAATAAATAAATTTATCTTAACTCATTGATGAAACAAATAAATCCATCTAAATTTAGATTTATAGATTAAGTAAACGTAAAACAAGTGTGGTAGGAGTGGGGTTTAGTGTTTATTTAATTAGGTGACTAATTTATTTGGGAGTTGGGAAAAATGATTAACCATCAGTTTGAAGTGCTTGCTTTAATGTAGGGTATCAAAATAGTCAAACAAATGCACATAAAAAGATCTTATTTTTGGGTGATTCAATTATCATTATCAAACATATGATTACTCTACTTACTCTTTAGGACAATCATCTTATAAAAATCAATCTTGAATTTATTTAGAAGTCTAAGCCTTTTAAAAATACAATTTCATAGCATTCTTCGTGGCCTAAATTCTAAAACTGACAAAATGGCTAATGCTACATGTTGTCTCTCATATGGCCATATAGAAAAAGTAGGGGGTAGGGGGTCATTCCCCTACCTTAAGTTTGTTACCTAATTCAAACCCATAAATCACATTAACATCCCAAACATGTGACATTGCATTGCATCAAATTTCATGTGCGGTCTCATTATTACATCCCATCCTCTCCCCATCTCACACAATAGAATATTAACGAACCTCTAGGAAACAAGATGGCTCATCCTCCAGGTGTTTATCCTCTGCATTCTCATGACCTTGGTTCTAGCAAGCAATCTTGTAATGGTCTTGTTCATTGGTTTTGTTGTTTCTTGCTATTCTTCTCTTCCTCCCAAAGTCATGAAACAATGCTCCAAAACGTTGTTGTTGTGATGCCTCTATAAAATCTAGCTAGTTCAATGAATGTCCAAGCTTCAAGAAACTTCCATGCTTAATAAATTGTCATTATTGAGGTTCGACAATGCGTGCTACAAGAAAATTTAGTTTTTGTTTGAGGAGGCAAACTCCTTACATGTTACTTTTTATTGTAGGTCTAGGTCACAACACTAGCCTTTGAAGCCTTTGTGGAATGATGTTTCCTACCTTTGAAATATGTATAATGGTACGTTGTGTCTTACAAGCGTCTTGAAAATTCAACCTCTACAAAATTTCATTTGCACGCGTCTTAAAAAAGTTTACTGCTACTAAATTTCATAGAAATTTTCCCACAAAATCCAACCTGCAATTCTTATAAAGGGAGGCTAGGGAAAAGACATGGTATGTTATGTTCACTCTTCATGTCTGTTGATAAATACATAATCCCAAATCAACAAAATAAATTTATTAGGACTTGACCATTTCTAAAATAGCCAACCGCCCACCAGGGTACAGCTATTTGATTTTTTGTTTATAAGCTATTGCACCATTTTTTCCAGTGTTACTTACCTTGCGAGATCATTATTTCCATATCTTTCTCCTTAACACTCAACCGATCTAACCCATGGATGAAGATTGTCTCTTTCAATGACTATTCATTCAATAAATTAATTTTGGGAATGGTTTATTCTAAATACAGTAAAATGTAGTATACTATCTGAGTTTTAGTGTGTATCTTCCTATTTTTCAGCATAACAGGAATGGTCTGGAAAAGAAACACTAATCCGCAAGTGTTGCATATCTTGTATAACACATTTTCCTATAAATCATTTTCAAATCTTCTGTATATATCAAGTGTGTCTGTATATATCTTCTGCATTTTGAAATTTTGATATGGGCTCAATCAAGTGTGTCTATATATATCTTCTAAAGAAGTGTTTGAAATCTCATATCGATAGTGCTATAAAGCATTTTTCTACTCTTGTCGCAACTTGCACACTTGCGGCCAATATGTATTTTTTGTTTCAAACAATGATTAGAGCTTATATCATCCATTCTAATATCACGGTGCAAATTGCATGCTTGGGGCCAGTATGTATTTTATGTTTCAAATTGTCAATGATCAGAGCTTATATCATCCATTCTAAATATTGTGTGTTTCTTTTTAGAGTTGGCAGCCTGATTATTAATTGTAGATATACAATCTCCAATCATCCAGTGAAGCTTCTTCATCTTTTTACCAAGGAATGGACGACCTGCGAGCAAGCCATGGCTACAACAGGTATTAGTAGTGAAGTGGAAGAGGAAGGGGAAGGCGAGGATGGAGAAATGACTGTTGTAATGGAAATGGAGATAGAGCATGATTCTAAAATAATTTAATCCTTTGGGACTTGAATGATCTGAAGTTAAATATATAAATGACTAAAATACTAACTTTTGTAAATGTGTAATCAAAATATCTAATGTAGAAATGTATTTTATAAAAATAAATATTATTGTCATTATTATAAAATAATACATTAAAATTAATCAAATAAAAATACTATGAAACGATGCGAGCCTTGAAATTTTTCATCATAATTCAGATATACGTCAACGCGTTCACATCACTAATATGAAGCAGTTGATGATGGCTGTGCTTTTGTGCCAAGCGTATTCATTTCATTTATGTGACATTCTCTACTTTGTTGTTGATGAGTTATTAATCAATTACCATTCATTTCAATCGTCCATCTTTTAAATGTTTTCCATCTTCTCATTGCTATCAAGTTCCAAGTGTTTCAACTCTGTTTGCATGGTTTGCAAGTGTTTTGTTCGAGATTTAAAGGAAATAGATCATTTTCTTTGCAACCAGGGTTCCTATAGTTTAGGGTGTTTAGTACTCTAATCTTATCAATGTTTGACTAAGTTTTCATCTATGCCAGTTTAAACAATTTATGGCCATAAAAACATATTTGCATGCCATTTGCAGTAGGCAGACTCATTTGTAAAGAAATATGTGCCAATTTTTTTATTTGGAAGAATTTAAGAACTCGCTGAAAGATCTCAAGGATCAAGAGTTTGGAGATGAATGGAGAAGGTGACACTGAGGTGCGGAGAGAGGATGCAGTGTTGAAGCTTGATGCATTGTCTACAATTGGTGCATAGAAGATAATAGGGAATGTGGGAGTCTTGTTAAATCTATGGCACTTGCAAAGAGTGAGGATAGAAGGAGAAATGAATCAGAAAATGCTTGTGATTGTGAGTACACAATTAAAGTTATTGTTCGTCCATTTATCTGCAAGAATCCCCTCAAAGAAATTGTTCTCCTGCGACAAGCTCTAGTTGAACATAGAGTCCATACCCGTGAATTGATAAAGTTTGTCGATGCAAAGGGTTAGGTATGTTTCTAAATGCGCAAAAGAATATCTTCATATGTCCCATCACCTGTAGCATAAGTAGGTCAGTTGTAGGAAGAGCCTTTCTAAACAATAAAAATATCAATCCACAGAGAGTTCTCTTACAGAATATGTCAAGAAGATATTTGTAGACTAACATCAACTCTTTGAAAACTTCATTACTATTTGAACTCTGAAGATAAGAGTTTATGTGACTTGATAAGAGTTTATATTTGAATACAACACCCAAGAGATTGGGATTCATCTCATGATATATCTCAACATTTTCTCTCTCTGGGTTTACACCCTTTCACTATGTTTACATTACTCATGCTGCATTAACGTCTTAATGTCGAGTTACATTTTTTAGTCTCTATGGGTTCTTTTTCTACACTATTTTCAGCCCCATTGATCTACATGGACATTCCTAAACAATACAATTTCTTTCTGTCTTCCTTTTCATGACATTGGATTTCAATCCTTAATGTAATTCTCAACTAGAATGCATAACTAAAAGTATTATGAGAGAAATTCTATTCATTTGGAAACTGGGTGCAAAATATTTTTTAATAATTCAATCATCTTAATAATTTTTAGCAACTAAATTTGATATACGTAGTTTTCCATGAGGATTGGTCTCCCAAGGTTGGGGTGCCCCCACGGTGCCCCTTGCACTTCCCACACTCTAGGGGTTGGGAGGCTCCATGAAAAACTTTTCCCAACGCCCTCCTTTTGGAGGAACTTCGGGAAACACAGGTCTAGGCCTAGGCCAATTTCCAGTTCCAATGTGTTATAACTATGATCCATTTAAGCCTACGTGTCTTCTATTTTAAACCGTTTTAACTGTAGGGTACAGGAGTTGGATTTTTCTAGGCACATCAAAGCGTATAGTTTTTTAATTTTCAAGAAAATATAATTAATAAAATCAATTAATTTTTATATTAATAAAAAAACAAAAAACCCAACAAATAATTTTTATATTAATAAAAAACCAAATGTTAAACGATTATTCAAATTGAAGTTATTTATGCTATTAAAAATATTTTGTTTATTTTTTGCCAAACTAACTAAAATGTATATAGAACTCTTGTTTGTTTATTAAGTTAATAAAATTAGTTGTCAAACAGATCTAAGTTATTTAGTTGTTAAATAGATCTAAGTTATCTCATGTCATGAAGCTTTTATGGTCCAATTTTAATTTTTAAACTATTATTATTTAACTTCATATCAAGAGGAAAAAAACAACTCCTTCAATAAGTGTTTTCATTGCAAAAAATTTTCTCAATAGCAGTCACAAAGCTAGTGACAATGTCAGGGACATTTCCACCACGTGGCTCTTGTTCTTACCTCTTTTGTTTTTCCTTCTTAGTCAAAGACCACAATTTCATAAACCTTTACACTAAGTGTAAATAATGTCTACGGGAAAGATTGCTCTAACACCAATGTAATATATATACCCGAATATTCTCAAAGATTACTCAAGTGAATAATAAACTAATAGACAATAACTCCATATCGAAAAGATAAAATAAATATTGAACATGAGTGGTGATTCACAAGGTTAATATATGTAATGTATTTTCTTCATATTTAGTCGTGTGAATAATATTCACTATTATCTTTTATAAAAGAAAAAACAAATTAGCATTTCATTTTGTAAGAATTTTAGTTATCATGGACAAGTATTAGTTAAAGTATTTTCTACGCAGATTAGAATCATAGCATTTACTACGCATTTCACATAAAGTGACCCCATGCAATTCCCTGGAGGAGAGGTGATCATAGAGCTTTCATGGACTTTTCATAAGAGAAATGCAACCCAAATCCACTTAATTATGTTCAAAATGGGATAGATGGTGTTATTCATTCAAATCTAGAGTCTATAATATTCCCTCTTCAATGTTCAATAGAATTATTCAAGTTATAGAAAAAAACTATTTTGCAGGTTTGTGCAGGAACTAAAACTTTGAAAGAAAGTCATGTTATAGAAAAAAACTATCATTGTTGCAAGAAAGGTAGAATACTAAGATTATTAATAGAGAGTTTTCTTCTTTCTGTTACTTGGAAATAACTATTCTCGAAATTTCAATTTCTATGTTGCAACATGCTCGTATAGTTCAAAAATATTTTCCCAAAGTACAATAGAAGGCACAAAGTCATGTAAATTCGAATTAAGAAGATTTAATTATAATAAATCATCTTTAAAGACTATTTTAAAAGCATGGTTTGTGTAAATACGAAGTTCCTCAATACAGTTCGTTTGAATGTAACCAAAGGACCCAATATACTCCTTTATGTTTTAATATTTCCTCGTTCATAAATGGACTGGTGTTTTCTCACTATGAAACATTGCATTGAGTATGCTTGGGTATTTTGTATGCATAGTGAAAAGTATTTTTTCCTAAGTTATTGCCATTGTATGTTTTTATAACTACGGAAGAGTATGGTTTGATTTTGTTATGGTTTACAACTCCTCTCTACTAGGGTCCCATCATACTTTGTAGGTAAGAGTATTTTCATTTGTAAATTTGAAAAGAAAGGAGATAACAACCTTATTTTCTGAAATAGACCCCATTTTATGGGTATGCAGGGTCTGTATCTAAACAAATAGACCCCATATTTTGAACCCTCCTTGAACATGCCAACTGTTGTCCTTATCTAGGTCAAATTGTTGCACTTGTTGATTATTTCTTGGAATGATGAGTCAATGTGATCAGTTGGGAATGCACTTGGAAAATGCATAGACAGAGAAATTCCAAAAGACCAACATTCATGTTCCTGGATATGTGGGGAATTAAGCTTGGAATAAGGTTTACCAGAATAATTCAAGTTAACTATGGATAATTGGTCCCATATGTAGAAGATTGACAATGAGAAACTTTCATTTAAATGTAGGATCTGCCATAAGTATGGGAACTTCGTGAATACTACAAGAAGGATCCAAAAAATCCAAAGGAAAAGGGGTCATATCATTCATCTCAGTGGAAGAAACTAGAAAAGGGACAAAACCCTAAGTAACAACCTAAAGGGAAGTCCATATTAGAGGTGGGAATCTCAATGAAAGCAAAGGAGTAGAACAAATCCAACCCTCACATGGAGGAAGTCCCTCGAATGGACCCCTTTGACACCCTAATTCAATTAGAGGAAGAGCAGTATGAATAAGCCCACATAACACTAGGAACACAAGAAGACCCACTTCCTATAGAAAATATGGAAGCCCTTGGAGATAACCAAATCCAAGATCCATCGGATCAATAGGGAGGTGAAATCTAAGTCGTTCAATGAGTGCATACTAGGGAAATGGTGTCCTCTCAAGACACCCAGGAAGACATGGAGATGAAAAAGGAAAGGAACTCAAGGAAGGGAAGACGAATCAGCAAGGGGTTTGAGAGGATTTACAAGATTAAGCAAGATGTTGATGGTAATGTGTAGAATCACAAGGCAAGATTGGTTGCAAAAGGGTTCACACGACATACCGACATAGACTTCCATGAAACATTTCACCGATTGCACAAATGGACACATTCATAAAAAAATTGGCCATTATTGCACATAGTAAATGGCATGTTTATCAAATGGATGTTAAATATGCATTTTTAAACAGACATCTAGAGGAGGAAGTGTATGTGGAAAAACCACAAGACTGTGAGGTTCCAGGACAAGAAAACAGAGTCTATATATTGAAAAACGATTTGTATGGTTTGAAGCAAGCTCCTAGAGCTTGGTACAACTGCATTGACTCTTACCTCATCCAAAATGGATTTCAAAGAAGTGAAAGTGAACCAACATTGTACATCAAATTCAACAAGAAAGGTAATGTGTTAATTGTATATTTATATGTGGATGATTTAATATTTACTAGTGAGTTTGGCATAGAGGATTTTAGATCTGTCATGGAAAATGAATTTGAAATGATTGGTTTGGGGCTTATCAAGTATTTTATGGGCATTGAAGTCCAACAATATGAAAGTGGTATATTTATATCATATGCCAAGTATGAAAATGAAGTTTTGAAAAGATTTAATATGGCTAATTGTAAATAAATCCCAACATGAGTGATAAACACGATTAAAACTGAGAACGGATGATGATGGATCAAATGTAGATCCTACGCTATTTAAAAGGTTGGTTGGAATCCTTATGTATCTTACTAAAATGAGGCCATACATCATGTATGGAGTAAGTCTTATCTCAAGGTTCATGGAGTCACCAAAAGACTCTCATTGGCAGACATAAAAAATAATTCCGAGGTATGTAAGTGGCACACAGGACTTTGGCATTTTGTATTCAGCCTGAGAAAATTTCAAACTTATTGGATACACTGACAAGGATAGTGGAGGAAACATAGATGACATGAAAATCACATCTATATATACACTTCATTTTGGTACAGGTATTGTATCATGGGCGTCGAAGAAACATCTCATTGTGACACTTTTTTCTGCAGAAGTAGAGTATGTCGTAGCTACAAGCGCTACATGTCAAGATGGTTGGATGCAGAGGATGTTAAGGGATTTTTTGCAGAACCAACAAGAATCCACAACCATTTACTGTGACAACAGTTCATCCATTGCACTGTCAAAGAATCATGTGTTCCACAAGAGAACCAAACATATTGACACAAGGTATCATTTTATAAGATAATTGATAAATAACAAATAAATTCGTTTATAATTTTGCAGGTCTGAAGATCATCTAGAAGACATCATTACAAAGCCATTGGAAAGGGACATATTCTTGTATCTGTGAATTTGTTTGGGAGAGACAAATTATGCACAGTGAATTTTGTCATGCACAGAGCAAGTTCCGTCTCTAAAACATTTTGTAAAATTTTGTTTTAATGATCCCCATTTGCTCATAATTAAGGGGGGCCGTTGGAGAAATTAATTACAAGATGATCTCTATCAAATATTATCTGGCTCAATCAGAGTTGGTAGAAGTAGAGTTTTGTTATTCACTCTGTCAAAGTATGGATTTCACGTCTCACCATATTTGTTCAGCCATGATTTTTTTCTACAAGTCAATATATTTGGTAGATTTATAGTAATGTATTAATTTGCAGTATTTAATGATAGTCAGTAGCTTCCACAAGAATCCAAATTAAGTCAGTGTATAAGTAGTTGGAGAAAATGAAGAAAAAGTATAATGTGAAAAACATAGTAGAACGGAGTAAGAGAGAAAGGAGAAGAAGAAAATTTATGAGAAGTGTTTGAGAGATCAAGCTTGTGGTTTTTAGAAAGTATTGAGAGCCTAAGCTCTATAAAAGTGAAAAACCCAAGTGAAGTTCAAGCTGAATGTATGCAATCATAATTGATCTATTTTGTTGTGGTAAAATATATATTATAAATTTTATGTGTTTATTCTCAAGAATATTGAATATTATATGTCACACATCTACTCCAGAATTACACGTGTGAATGATATTAACATTTATTATCTGTAAAAGAAATCATTATTTTTTTATAATTCACTATGCTAAAGTTTTGTTTTAACGACAGAGTAACCTTGACACAAGTCTCATTTAATATTTTGTTTATTTGATATTATGGGTTTGTCATAGTAAATTCATGTTAAAGTTATCTCAACTTACCAAGTAGTGAAAAGTATCTTTCACGTCAAAGTGAATAATATGTTTTATATAACAAAGATAACCTTTTAATATTATAAGTTTGTTGAATTGGGAGTTGGTCGCAGTTAAAATTCTATCAGAGTAAAATTCGTTGAAGTAAAAGTTCATAAAAGTTTGTGTTGAAGTTAGTGAAACTTGAGTCTTGCTGAAGTGAAGTCTATCACAGACATGCGGGAAGCCTTGTCGAAGTTAATTTGGTCGAGGTAAAGTTTATCTTGAAGTGAACTCGTCGAAGGAAAGTTGTGGTTTCTCAAATTAAGTGTGTCGTAGTTCAAGAAACAAAAGAAAAAGAAAATATTTATTGCATTGTTCACATGAAACAAGTTTAATTGTCGCAGTTTTTTCCTGGAGAAGGTAAAGATGAACACATTTTTGAAATGTGTGAACGTGAGTCATTCGATTCCAGTTGGACCGCAAAGATTTTAGTGTTAGAAAAATAAGATCGCATAGAAATAAAAATAAACAAGATGCAAATATTAAATACATAAACACATTACAAGAGTGACACAGATATAACATGGTTCACCAAAGATGGGCTACAAAAATTGACAGTCATTTTATTATATACCATTCAACAAAATGAAGGGATGCAAACTACAGCACACCCACTGCACTTTCTCTTCACTCTCTCACAATCTCTCTCACATAATCACAAAGATCATTTTACAATGCTATAATACAATACAAAACTATATTACAATGATTTCCTTTTATAGGGTAATTACCATGGGAAAATCCCACAAGTCACCCAATACCTCTTGGGATTATTATTAATCCTCCCTTTGACCTCATAGTCTCATTGTCTATTTTCTTAGCTTAGGAGGTCTTCATCACTCCAATAGTGTATGGGGGACACACCTAGGGGACATGTGCCACTTATTGCACCTGATTGCATGAGTTTAGGATCCCCAAGGACCAATCCCTATAATTTAGGAACCCACTCTGAGTGCCACCAACAGTATCCTTCAGTGGACCTTGGTAGGTAAGCAATCATGTTCAGTTATGCTCTAGTTACTATCTATTAGATCACAATCAATTATCCTAGCGCCATTTTGCATGATCAAAGGGAGTGTGGGTACCTTTTCTCACCTACCCTTGTCACGTCCCCTCCCCTCTTCTCGTCGAGGAGAGGACATGACTACACTGCTTTGTGTTGTCTATCAAATCGTGAAATCTAGCCCCATGAACATAAAAAGAAATGCATTGAAATAAAACATACATATGCACATGCATAATGAAATAATATACAACGGAAGAAAATACATTTCAACACATTCAATATGTTCATAATATTTCATTAAACAAATACATTGCAGGATTTAAAACAGAAAATACAAGAGAACACTTATCTTATAAATGAGTTGTCCCGCAACTAGCTATGTCGCTGCAACGTTCCACCCAACCATAGGCTAGTGTGTTCATCAATATCTCAGCACCACTGCCACCCCCAAGCTGGGCATGATTTCCACAAGGAAATAGGGAACAATAGGCTCACACATAGCCACATACACATCAAAATTCAGCCAAGCCAATCTACAGTTGGGTTTCTCAGGCTACTAAGGTAGCGGAAAGGATGAATTTCTAAGCTAGTGAGCTCAACCACGAATCTATGGACACCTGCACGATATCTATCTAGCTTGGCATCCATAATACCTACACACCCAAAACAAGAAAGTATTCCCTTCACTGATACATAGTCCCTCAGGCCATACCCTCCCTTCTAGTGCTCTTTAGGTTGTGTATAGAATATTAGCTAGCCCCTCTTGATCTTTATGTGAGGTTCCTCTCTTCACTAGGTATATCAAGCCAATTCTGTTCCTGTTCCACTCCTAAGTCTTTCAGACCAAAACAAGGATTCACATAACAACAAAATACAAATGATGGGCATGAATAAAAATGTCTTGGGAACCAAAAACAAAAAATGGTAGAAGGGAAAGCAACCCTCTGATAGAAAATTCGATTTCAGAAACATCTATGGGCTTCATGGGGGGAAAAATGGCCTCTTAAAACCCTCAATTCGTGGATCTCTTCTCCCATTCACTGAGCAAATACAAAAACGGATTTATGGGTATGGAGAAATGGAGGAAATTACAGAAAAATAGGATGAAAATGCCCCAAGTTGCTCCAACTGGGTGAGTAAGAGAAACACATGGGTGAATAATGGAATGGGCATAATTTTATGGGCCCCATAAGCAAAAAACACATTTTTTCCAGAAATGATGGCTTTCCCCAATACAAATTATGACTGCCATACTCTTCCATTTCCCAAGGCATTAACTACCTCAACCAACTTCTGGAAGAATTAAATGATCAAGGGTGCATAAGACAAAAAAGGTAGTTGATAGATTTATGGGTTTTCTCAATGACACTTGGCTCAACACTATTGGCTCAAGGGTTTGAATATTTTCCCTGCCTATTCCTTTTGAAATCGTGCCCCCATCTCTTGTTGCATTGACATATCTAGTTGTGGGTATTTTTATTATTTTCATATTTAGATTATGTCTCAATTTTTACTGTGCCTAGCTAACATGATAACCATATGCATCGTTTTTAATTTTGGGTACATAAAACGCTAAATCCATGGTAGGGCCTTGGCCTTGAGCTCCTCATCGTGATTTAATAATGGTATTTACATCATGTACATTTTTAATGCAATAAGGGTCAAAATCGGGATATTACAACCCTCATCAGTTAACTAATTGTAGATTAAGTTAGTTATCCGAAGTTGCATTAGTGAGATCCAATGGTGATTTTCCCACACTCAGTTAGCTCTGGATTCAGTCTGAGTTAGTAGATTCCAATCCTATATTAGGCATTCGAATGATCATATATGTACAACCAGTGTATTCCATATTATTTACTGATTCATGAATAATAATCATATTATTCCAATTTTGTCTCCATGTGTGTGCAATGTTGTCATGATTAATTGAACAGTCTATGCTAAATTCTTCTCTCTTATGCAACATTCTCTTCTCATTTGAATTCATGCAGGTTGATGATCCTATGCTTCATATAATTTAACATGGTATATGAGCAGGTATCCATGCATGCCTCAAGCCTCACAAAATTCCATTGTTGCACTAGAATCCATTGAGTTTCCACATAATTCATGAAATATTTGGATTGCTCCCTTTGCATTTTGTCTAGAGAAGTCTATCCAAGTGTGATGTACTCAGATAAAGTTCACATGTCGAAGTAAAGGGTGTTTGAGACAAATTAATGTGAAATGAAGTTTTTTGTAGTGTTTTTGCGGGTACATTCAAATATTTCTTGAAGAATTGTTGATCAATATAGTTATGAAATGGAGAATTCAATAGCTCTTGCTCCTAGAATCCTTACACCCTTCCATTACCTTGATTGGAGGGAAGACATGAAAATTTCCTTGCATAAAAAAGTTATGTATAGGATGACCATGGGAAAATTAATCAAACCCTAATAGTATATTGAGAAATCGAAGCATCTAGATAGGCTTGATGAAGCTTTTGGATACATGTGCATCCACATCTCCAGGGAGCTATTTTTCCATCTTTACGGACTCAAGACTCCGAAAGATGTATGGGATAAGCTTGAACCCTTGTTTGGAAAAAAATATGAGCCGAGCAACCATATACTAGAGAATGAGTTGATAGCACTACATCCCAATAACTTTGACACAATACAACTATTCTTCACTAAATTCAAATCACTGATCATGCAATGCAAGCAATGTGGGATTGAGAAGAAGAATGAGCAATTGGTGCTCTCCATACTAAGAAAACTTGGATCGGAATTCTCAGTGTTTGTCTCTACTTTTCACTCTGGGAGACTGAGTACTCCTAATTGGTGAATGGAATCCCTTGATTCCTTCATAAAGTCTCTAATTCAAGAACAATACAAGTTGATACATATGGGATCCCTCGGAGCCTCTCCAAATCAATATCTCTTAGCTGGTGAGACAAGGAATGCATAAACAAGAAGGAAGCAGAAAGGTAAAGAGAAAAGGAACACTGAATTTGAACCTAAAGATGAATTTGATTCATCAAATGAAGCCTCATTCTCTAGGAAGGACACACATCAAAGGTCTGGCAAGGGAAAGTTCTGTGGAAATTGAACCCAGTGTTAGAACAATTACACTCACATCAATTGCCAATTACACATGCAAAATTACTCACAAAAGAGATTGAATATGGAGCTGAACACTAAACTATATTGAATAAGTGTACAATAGCCAACCCTGTGAAGTGAATTCATAGGCTACCACAATAAATAATTACATGAGGGATTCTAATGCATGAAGATGCCATTCGAATCTAGTCAAAAGCAGTCTTACTAAATCTAAGCAAATCCCCCATAGGTGCATAAAGCAATTTCCAAAACTGTCTAGGAGCTCACGAATTGGAAAAATCAATTAGGCAAGATAATAGTGGATGGAAGCAAAACCCATACATGCTTTTCATAGGAGAAAAGAGTGGAGGATGCGGAGGACAAAAAACAAGTTAACTTCACCTAGTCAAACTTTCCCAATTGCCTTAAAACACTGAAAAAGCAGGAAATAAAGTAGAAAAAGCAGACATGCGCTAGGGAGGCCAGGAATAAAGCAGATTTGATTCCATGAGGTTTCCCAAGCACTCCATGACTCAAAATTAGCAAGTTTGACCACTATGGATGTGTAGATGACAACTTGCATAAGGTGGAATATGGAAACTAGGAAAATAATACAAAAATGGATTAATTAATGTCTAAGGTAGCTAACTATGGGTTGATTATTCTAACACCCCCCCTTAATCCTGACTTATGAGTAATATATCAGAAAATTATAGGGCCTGGCAACAAGGCTTAGTCACCCTTTACATACTGCATGTCCATTTAACCAAGGAAAGAGGCAAAAACCCAATGGAAAAATCCTCCCTTAAACATGGACTGTAAAACAAAATTTGGAAATATTGTCATCACTCATGCTTCACAGCATGATCAGCAATCCCCAGCAGTGATTTGAGATTGATGAATGTCTTCTCACAAAAAACTTTGGTGAGCTGAACTGTTCCTTACTCTTCCTTCATGGATGCTTGCCATCTTGGATCTTCTGCTGCATCTTCATATGTCTGTGGATCTGATTCAACCATCAGATAGCATTTCTCAGCAAACATAGGATCTTTCATGCATAGAGCACTCTCAAATTGAGATCTAGTCCTCCTAGGATCATTAGGATTTCCAGCTAGTTCTCCAGCTGCATGAATGGTCTTGGCTTCCCATTTTGACCTTGTAGGGATGTTAGGATATGCAATAAAATCATCACTATCAGACATATCAAAATCAGCATGTTCAACTATCTCTTCACTTACATTCAGAGGTTCTGGTGGTGAAGAGGATTCTCCAACTTCCACTGCTGCTAGGGGCTCTTCTTGAAACTGAACACACCTTTCAATGAAGGCTTTGTTTGTGCTCAAATTGATCAGCTTGTACCCTTTTGAATCTTCAGAGTACCCAACAAATAGACACTCTTGGATTTGGGGCTGCAAATCCTTTCTCTTTTCTGTTGGAATTCTAGCCCAAGCCCTTGAGCCAAAAATCCTGAAATGGGTCACATCTGGATTGTGCCCACTCCATGCTTCGAAATGAGTCATACCATCAAGCTGTTTATGAGGCACCCTATTCTGAATATAGGCTGCACAGTTTATAGCTTCAGCTCAGTACTTTGGTGGCAAAGTCTTAGCCTCCATCATGCAGGTTGCCATCTCTTTCAGTGATATGTTCTTCCTCTCAGCAACACCATTCTGCTGTGGTGTGTAAGGGATAGAATGTTGCATCTGAATACCTGCATCTGCACAATATTGAATAAACTCAAACTTGACATACTCACCACCATTGTCAGATCTGAGGACCTTGAGTTTCCTCCCAGACTAGTTTTCAACCAAAGCCTTAAAGACTTTGTGTTGGACGGATTAAGTAACTGAGAGGGGGGGTGAATCAGTTACATACCAAAATGCATCTTTTTTACTGTTTAAGATTTATTATGGAAATATGTTTAAACCATTCAACATATAGCAGTAAATAACATTCAACATTCAATCACATCAACGAACACGAGACACAATGATTTCACAAGGAAACCAAAAAAAACTCTTCTTCTTAAGAATGAAAGGTAAGCTCCAACTTCTCTTTACATTCTTTTATTTTGCCTGAGCTTCAACCCAGACAAGGCTGCTACCTCTGGAAGCTCCAACTTCCAATTATACAAGCACCAACTTGTTTCTATTTTCTGGAAACAACCAGAGGGATGCTACAACACCCCAGAGAACGCTGTTCTCCCTTTGCTCCACCCTACCACCCTGATTTTTCTTTGAATTACAGAATGAATCAAACCCTTACAACCCCTCACCGTCTATGACTAGGCTTTATAAATTAGCATTTACATTATGATTCTGAATTAGACAGTGTTACAGATATTCATAACAGATGTTATAATTCTATCTCTGTACATTTTTCTCTGTTTATCATCAAGACTAAGCACATACAGAACTCACCGAGACTGTCACTGTATCATTCATATATTCTTTCTTATCTAGACCCATTCATCATCTTCTCTTTTCTATTTCTGCACCTATCTTCTGTTATTCTCCTCTATTCTTCATACTCTGCAACAGTTAATCTCTATTCATCATCATATCCAGCTCTTCAATCATTTTCTGCAATGTGCTCAATCTCTCATATTCGAAATTATCTTACTGAACAGCTCACCCACTTTAGTCTTCTTGCTACAATATATATATATATATATATATTTCAGTCGATTCTCATTCTCTCCATTCATTACAGAAACGGTTACGGACTCTTCATGTACCATCTAATTGCAAAGAATTCTAACTGTCCCGACTCTCAAAGTCTCGAATGCTAATCTGTACAAAAACGATTCACATTTCACGAATACCATAGATTCTCAAAGTCTCTAACTGAAAAACCTTTAAGTCCTTCGAATACCTAGCTTGTTTGACTCTCTACATTCCACGAATAGTCATTCTCTAATTCTCTGATCCCATTGGGTTTAAATCGGAAGTTTATTTGCTTATTCTCCCGTCGTTGCGGAAAGATAATCAGCTTCAGTCTTGATATTCTTCTCCAATGCATTTTCCTTAGTCGGCTGATTGTTTGGTTTTGCATCGGAACATTTTGTTCTTTCATTCTCCGCTGTTGTGGGCGGCAGACTATGAAGTCTCTCGATCACCGCTTTGATTTTTCAACCTCGCATTGTGATTGTCACCGATCCTTGAGTTGTGGGCTTCCGTCGTTGCGGATGAAAAAGTCACTATCCTTCCAGTCGTTTAGTCGTTTCTCCTCCGATGAAGAGTTTTCCCATTGCGGACTGACTTATCCTTTATGATTCCGTCGTTGCGGCTCCTCAACGGACTAACCATCCACCATATAAATTTTCCTTTTGCCAATGTTTTATGTTGACCGCAGAACTCGCAGTCTGATGGTCTTCCGCCATTGCGGCTGTGAATAGGACTATTGTTTCGTAGTCTTTCGTTCTTCCGTTTGCCGATATGTTTTATTTGTCGCGGAGCCCGTTGTCTTTCCGTCTCCCACCATTGCGGCTGGGTAATGCGCTAACCATCTGACTCATAGATTTTTCGGCGTCGATAGACCTAATGATCTCGCGGTACTCATTGTCTTTCTCAAGCTCGCCGTTGCGGCTGTTAATAAAGTCCATTCGTTCCATGTGGGAAAATATGTGCTGCAAATTTTGACAGAATGACAACATCTTGGCCAACACTTTGAAGAGGCCAAAAACTTCAGACTTGTGTTTCAGGAAGTAAACCCAGCAATACCTGGAAAAGTCATCTATGAAAGTCAATGCATATTTGGCCTGAGTCATGGACATATGAGGGAATGGGCCAGCAACATCACTGTGGATCAACTCAAGAGGTGCATAGGTTCTCTCATTACTAGCTCTCTCAAATTTATGCTCTGGGTGTTTTCCTAGAATGCAACCTTGACAGACTCCTTTGGAAAACTTAATCTTTGGTAACCCTATGACCATTTATTTTTCACTAAGATTAGAAAGATACTTGTAATTTAGATGGCCAAATCTTTCATGCCAAAGCTTGCTTTCCTCGTTAGCATGAATCAGAAGATCAGAGGGGTTTGAGTAGGGTAGGAAGTGTGAGAACATGTATACCTTCGAAGTGTGATTTGCAACTCCTTTTGCAATGACTTTAACACTTGAGATCTCTGTGATCTCAACTTCATCAAGGGAGAATATGACCTTCTTTGGAGACCCTGTGTGGGTCATCTGATACACTGATAAGAGGTTAGAGGCAAGACCTGGAACATACAACACATTGCTGAACTTACCATGGTCAAGATCAATCCTCCCTTTGCCCAAAATTTCAGTGAGAGAGTCATCTCCCAGTACTATTGGTGGACCTTTCGACATGTCAAGTGAGATGAATGCCTCCTTGGTCGAAACCATATGTCTTGAAGCTCCAAAATCAATGATGAAACTAGGTGAGCTTGATGTGCTAGAAACCAATGCATGAACTCTCTCTCTGTCTTCTAAACTTGATCCTCCTTCCCTCTTCTTTGAGCTCTTTGGAAGGGAGATGCCATTCTTCTCCAGGAGTTGGGTCAGCATGTCTATTTGCTTCTTCATGCAGGAGCTTTCAGGATGATTGCCATTACTGCAGTATGCGCACTTGCTCATTTCTCCTTTGTTCTTCTTCTTCTGGTAGTTCTTCTTGGAACCTTGAGGCTCCTCTGGAGACTTGTTCTTGTCTCTCTTTTGCTCAGGTGGCTTCTTAGCTTTCTTTTTTATTTTTGAATCCACCCTCGAATCTCCAGCAACCAGATCTTGGTCTTTGGAAGGTTTTATGGTGCCCATCATCACCAATTTATCTTGTTCTTATGTGAGAGATTCCATGAAATCTGCAAGACTGGGCATCTTCTAGGCTCGAGCTGTTAACTTTGTGGCATAGAAGGTCGAAAAAAACACTGAATAGTTAGGTCCAAGCTTCAAGAGTATGGCCAAGACCAGCTGATCATCCTTCTTTTCTATCCCACATTGTTTTAGCTGCAAAACAAGTGCTTTGAACTTGGAAAAATAGAGTTGCAGGGATTCAAAGCTATTGGGACTCAAGGAGATCAGTTTGTTTTCAATTTGATGTCCCCTCATCTCATCTGTCTTTCCAAAAAGATCAGTAAGATTCTCCCATACTTCATTTGGTGATGTCAATCCATCAAAATGGAAAAGGAGGTCTCTGGATATACTCAGACACAGGAGACCATAGGCCTCATCCCTCCTGTTGTGCCATTTTATCTTCTCTGCAACTGCATTAGGCTCTGCTTCTGTTGCCATAGTCACTCTGTAGACTCGCCTTTCCCTCTCAACCGTATCTCCATCTCTTCTTTCCCTTCAAATAAATTAAATGGATTCAAGATGATCTTTTGAGATTGATCCATAGCTCAGAAATTGTCCCGTCAGTCAGCAGAATGCTCCCAGTCAATGATGTCAAACTTGCAAAACAAATTGGAAGGATAGAAATCGATCTACAAAGGCTCTGATACCATGTGGAAATTTAACCCAGTGTTAGAACAATTACACTCACATCAATTGCCAATTACACATGCAAAATTACTCACAAAAGAGGCTGAATATGGAGCTGAACACTAAACTGTATTGAATAAGTGTACAATGGCCAACCCTGTGAATTCATAGGGTGCCACAATAAATAATTACATGAGGGATTTGAATGCATGAAGATTCCATTCAAATCTAGTCAAAAGCAGTCTTACTAAATCTAAGCAAATCCCCCATAGGTGCATAAAGCAGTTTCCAAAACTGTCTAGGAGCTCACGAATTGGAAAAATCAATTAGGAAATACAATAGTGTATGGAAGGACAACTCATACATGTTTTTCATGGGAGAAAAGAGTGGAGGATGTGGAGGAAAAAAAACAAGTTAACTCCACCTAGTCAAACTTTCCCAATTGCCTTAAAACACTGAAAAAGCAGGCAATAAAGCAGAAAAAGCAAACATGCGCTAGGGAGGCTAGGAATAAAGCAGATTTGATTCCAGGAGGTTTCCCAAGCGCTCCATGACTCAAAATTAGCAAGTTTGACCACTATGGATGTGTAGATGACAACTTGCATAAGGTGGAATATGGAAACTAGGCAAATAAGACAAAAATGGATTAATTAATGTCTAAGGTAGCTAACTATGGGTTAATTATTCTAACAAGTTATCTTACTATAAGAAAGGAAACCATATAGAGAATTATTGTATGAATAATACCATTGATCAGATCAAAAAACACCTTGAGCAGCACAATATTTCCCTCCCTAAAGGCGTAAGGAAGAATGACTCTGGAGAAAATACTAGAGATCATGATGCGACATGCCATGCATTGAAGGATAGTTGTTCAAAATCACATGTCTTCCTCATTGACTTGGGATCCTCCAATCATATGGTTGCATCCAGAGAATCATTCTCTTCATTACAACTTACTAGTGGTTTGAGTATTCATATGGGCGACGACACTCAAATTCGAGTTGAAGGAAAGGGTTCAATCAAGTTAAAACATGGAATTTTCAATGGTGTACTCTATGTGCCGCTCTTTAGCTGCAAATTTGTTATCTGTATACAAGATGATACATACTTTCCCACCAAAGTGAGTGGTATTTGGTCCTGACTCAATGGAGTTATTAGATATCTCAGTTGGGAATATAATAGCGAAGGGTGTTGCAAACCATGCCTCCAAGGCATATGAATTATCATACTTTCTTCCATACTCAAATCCACTACAGTATCAGGTGCCATTTGAAAGGGGAGGTAAAACCATTTTGTCTACTCCTTTTACATATGATAATGTTTCCATTAGTGTTTCAGATTCAGAATCCAAAGCATAAGACCTAGTTGAGTCCAGGCCCTACTCCCAATCCTAGGCCTAAATGGGAACAAAAGGTTGTTGAGGAAGTTGGAAACATGACTGGATAGCCATATGACATGAGGAGAACAAGATCCTAGTTTCAGAAAGAGAACCTTGCACTATGTAAATAAATTTCACTTCTTTTAGAGAGGTGCAACAATCTCCTAGTAAGATGCTACATGATGGTAAGGACTGATCAACACCCCTACTCATAGACGAACCAATTGGATCATGTCACTCTTCCTCCAGAAAGAAGAGATAAAGACAACATTCCTTCTCCGGTCTATCATCGGATTGGAAGAAGATGGAGAGGTTCACATGCACAGTCCCAGGATACTAGTGCACACAAGAACCATCATATCACTTCACTGCACCATAGATATGCAAGGTTGCATAAATATTTTCACAAGTTTTTATTCAAAAATAAATTTTCTCTTGATATGAAAGCTTGATCCTGATTTTCCTGCTTATTTAGAGGGGGGGGGGGGGTTCCCATGAGGTTTTCCCTATTTCCTTGGTTTTTATAAATAATTATTTTTCATTTATATTTTATGGGTGAAATTTGGTCTTAGTTTCCAGGCTGTAGCTTGTCCAAATTCAGGACTAAAGGGGGGTGTTTGGATTATAATTAATCCTCCCTTTGACCACATAGTATAATTGTCTATATCCCTAACTTATGAGCTCTTCGTCGCTCCACTAGCGCATGGGGGACACACCTAGGGGACATATGTCACTTACTGCACTTGATTGCATGAGTTTAGGAGCCCCAGGGACCAAATTCTATAATTTAGGAATCCACTCTGAGTGCCACCAGTAGTCTCCTTCAGTGGACCTTGGTAGGTGAGAGGTCATGTTCATTTATGCTCTATTTACTATCAGTTAGCTTAGCGTGGTTTGCATGATCGAAGGGAGTGTGGGCGCCCTTTCTCACCTATCTTCATCAGTTAACTGAATGTAGACTAAGTTAGTTATCTGGAGTTGCATTAGTGAACTCCAGTGGTGATTTTCCCACACAGAGTTAGCTCCAAAGTCAGTATGAGTTGGTATATTTGAATCCTATCTTAGGAATTCGAATTCTCCTATATGTACAACCAGTGTATTCCATATTATTTATTGGTTCATGAATATAATCATATTATTCCAATTTTGTCTCCATGTGTGTGTGGTTTTTTCATGATTAATTGAACAGTCTATGATAAATTTTTCTCTCTCTTCTACAACATTCTCTTCTCATTTGAATTCATGCAACTTGATGATCCTATGCTTCATAGAATTTAACAATACTAAGGGCCCGTAAACTGTAAACCAAAAAACATCCCAAATAATGTCCCCCCAGTGCCGCACCCCCCTGTTGGGATGAGTGTATAGTAAAACTGGGATACAAACATGGCTGAACAATATCATCTCTGAATTTGGAAAATCGGGCTCCACAACAAACACTTAGTTCAACTTTTTTCCCATTTTCCATTGATGCTCTCTGCGACAACCCCACAACATTGAATGCAATCCAACACATGAACACTAGAATTCCTACCCTTACACATTATGCTTCCATTAAAATCCTTAAGTAACTTCATTTTTTTAGTACTCTGCTAACACTAGGGCCTTTAATGATTACAGAGCACAAAATTAGTGTGGCAATTATGTGAAATTAAACCGTTCCATTAAAAAAAATCATGTCGATGACAATCTATTCGAGGTGCTTCAGCGCCTTATCTACATTGGAATGTTAGAAAGAAGAGAATTAATATCTACCTCCCACAATGGAAAAGGTTCCTAAAAAATACCAACTCTCTCCATAAAACCCGTTTGTATCTTTTGAGTACACCATTTGCTACCATATTAAATTAATTGAGATAAACTCAAAAACGTTAACATAAAATATTTATATTTAGTCCCCTCAATTTGTCTTCCCACAATTTTCGTAGTACACTTTCAGACACTTGTAGAACCCTCTCACACTCCAATGGTATCCATGAAGGCAACGAAGAGTTGGGATACTTGTTCCAATAGAGCCTAGGAGACTTGGTAAGTGCATTGGCCTTCTCAAAATACGCTCAAAAATTGCATTTTCACTATCAAGCAAGACATATGATCTGAAATGAAGAAATGGAACGTTGTTTCTCTATTGGCTGGAGTATATCAGAACGTTTTTTTCCTTTGGGCTAGAGTACCTCCTCTAGGGATCTTGGGATCACAAACCACTCATTATTACAATTAATCGGCATTTGTTAGAATATTTAACCAAAGATGACTACCATGAATCTTCTCCATCCCAAAAGTAAAGAGAATATTGAGAATATTGTCGTAATTAACTAATATGTAATATGTGGTTCTTCTAAGATGTGAAATTATAAAAGTTTTTTTTTTTAAACGAAATTTTCTATAGTGAGTGATACTGATAATTTTTGAAGACAAGGAAATGGTTTTGTAACCTCCTTCTCCCAATGTAAATCCTCATAAAAATGACAAGGAAATAAGTGTCACTGGATTACCCTCAAAAATAAAATAAGAAGGTAACCAACATATGACGATGAACCAAGATATAATCCTAGTCATCGCAATGTCTACAAATATGCTAATTTATGAAATGGACATGTTGTTTCCAATATTTGAACAAGCACAACCTTTTATGTAACCAAAAATGGTGTTAACCATTTGTTTACTGTAAAGGGAATTATGAGCTTTGTGCAACTGCATTGATATTTCATCATCCTATTATTGGTTTCGCGACAGTTTTTTTTTTGTAACTCTACTAATATATTAAACAATTGTAACAAAATGTACATAAAAAATTACACTACGAAGAGGTCTTCGGGGTGGTCTGAAACAATGGAACCACCACCCCAACCAGTTAAAACTTCTAATCTATCCTAGATTTACATGACAAAAAAAAACCATCAATCGATGGAGGCCAGACTGTGGACACAAAGTCAACAATGATATTGTTCATAGATTTATAAGATCCCTCATTAGGAGGTTAAGTCAGCTTCAGATTCCTCATTAGAAACATACTAGGGGGGGATTCCTCCAGGATGGGGAAGCCACAATGGAAATCTTCATCATAATTCGATTCAGACAACTTGATAGGAGGTGGAGAAAACTTAGGAACATGCTCCTCATTTTTCGCGGACATGATTGTTGATCAATGACGTAATGGTGGTTGGCACTGGAAAGGGGGCATTCATCGTCGTAGTAGTACCAGGAACTTAGCTCCTTTCCACTGACAACCCTCTAGTGGTGCTTCCACTCCCCATTTCAATGTTACTCATGGTGCAAACCCCAATGGTCAGGCACTTCCAAGTAGAGTGTAATAACCCAAAAATTCATAAAAATTTAAAATTTTTCATGTAACATAAAATGTTCAAGGATGTCATTGCCAATGAACCAATAATTGTTAACACTTAGTCAAATAGTAATAATTAACAATGAGCATTATACTTCTTTAATTCTATATAATTTAATAGTTTATCTTAAAGTACTATGTTAGGGATGTTAAACACATCAGTTTATGTTTTATAAGGCAAGAAAAGAAACTGTATCTTAATCTGATGCTAAGTGTGTTATTACTTTATTTTTTCAAGTAGGAAAGAATCTTAGATGAGATCGGGGCTTACTTAACTTACAGCTAACGCAATGGAGTAATGCTTCTTTTACAAGTTCTAAATAGGTAAGCAATTTTGTTACCAGTAAAAATTTCCAGATCAAGAATAATACTCAACTAGCAAAGGATAAAATGCTAGTAAAAAAATGTTTGTTTGCAGCTTGACCCCGTAAAAGGTATTGTTGGTGTTTCTAAAGTTTTTAAACTGTATAAATGATTGTAATAACACTATTGTGAAAGAATGGGTTCAGTGTAGTTAAGTTTACCACCACAGTACTTAATCTATTAATGTCCCTTCTTGTAATTTCAGTTATAGACTTATATTTCATTTTGAGATGGTATATAATAAGGACAGTTATATTTCTATCATTAAAACATAGTGGTCTAAGAAGTCTATAAATGAGAAGATATGTTAAACATACTTGCAACCATAATTTCATGTGTCGTTAGTGATTGGAATATGTTACTATTCATACCTATTTGAGTTCCTTCTAAACTTTAAACATTTTAAGTTAGTGATTCTTCTAAATCATGTATGTTTACTTAGTCACACTTGTATATAAAACCTTGTTTTATATGAGCTCTCAATTACAATAAGTATATTGTAATTTCTAAATGTATTATCATACTAATCCCTGCTCCAGGATTCTTATGATTAGATATTTTCATGTAACTAGTTTATCTTCCTTTGAATTGTAAACTACTATTGTCAATAGTAGGCATTAATTAAAATCACAAACTTATATATATGTTAAGGCTATAGTTGAACTATGCACAAAACCCTAGTGTAAAAGAACACCTAACACAAAGTCTTTGATTATTGAAACAAGAAATCAAACAAGGATAAGATACTTATGCAATGATTTTATAAGTTTTGACTTGTAACCCTAATGATTATGCAGGATTTAAAACGAGACTCTCGAACTTTAGCTCGATACCCATAATTTGTAAATGATTTTCGGAGGACACGTGGATGGTGGTTGATGATTAGGTTTTCGTGTTGAATTTGGAGGCAAGATAAGGTTTGTGTTAACCCTATCATTGCATTTGCTTGGTCTTTGGTTGTGGAGTGGTCGAGCTGTGAGCTCATGGACGCCATTCTTGTCGCCAGTCCTTCCATTGTTGCACATAGGCTTCGTGAGCTATACCGAGCTCCTCTGCATTATTGTCTTTCGTGCTCTACGTAGAAGAAGTGAGCGTGAAACTTACTATTGTCGTGAGATGATTCTGACTGTGTAAAGAGTAATGAGGGTTTGGGATGTCTTCACCTTTCTTTTACTATGAGAGTTGGAACTCTGTATTTGTAAGGAGTGCGTTGGGGCTGTTCACTGAGTGAGCTGATTTCTTGTTGACTGTTCATTTCCTCCACGAGGGTTTGGTCTTACCTCGCCGCAGCTTGAGACTCCACCTTTTATTAATGCACACTATATTTTCATGTTGGCAGGGATCCACTTTAGCTTGTGAAGTTCACGAGGGAGGCTAGGGTGAGACTGTAACATCCAATAGCTGCGTCGTGCCCTTGGTAAGAATTTCGATTGTTTTACTGTTTTGAAATAGTATAATTTTATTTTATTTATGGAATTATGTATTAACCTTCATTCTCTTTTGATTTTGTTTATGCAGGCTCTTTCATGGTGGCTCGAAATACTGTCACTCCAAAAACAGAGCTTTCATGAAGGCTTTAAAACCGGTAAGCCTCAGTTTCACCTGGGGTTTTCTCCTACACAAGTTATAAGGTGGAAATTGATGGCACTGCCGTGTGTTGTGGTTGTTAGTTCATCTATGGTCATTAATTGCTCTGTTTGTTTTTTTAATTTCTATTTTTAAAAACCCTAGTGGTTGTTTGTAATGGATGAACTCGGGCTCTCTCATCCAAGACTTAAGGAAGTAGTTTCGGGCCTTTTCATCCACGATGAACATATAAAAGTGAAGTTTGTAATCTGGATTTAAGCCATGACTTTAACTGTCAGTCCAATGGGTTGTTAGATGCGGATTTGTTTGGGTTTTTGAAAGAATACTTGATGGATGTGCTTACAACACTTCTCGTTTTGGTAAAGGGCATTCGTAGCTGAAAACAGATGGTTGTTTTTCAATTTTGAGAACTCTGTTTATATTAGGATACTTTTGCTCATGCTTTAAGCCTTGAGAGAAATTGTAAAAGGCCATAGGCCAACTATGTGTGTTTAGTTTGTTTTTAATATTTAAAGGGATTTTCACATCTTAAATAGAATTAGCAGTATCTCTGTTTATTTTAAAATTATGTATATTTTGTTTATTTTAGTTATTATTATTGTTAGTTAAATTTCAATGGTTAGGGTTAAATAGATCGGCAAGGAAATTTGTTTCTTATTTAAAGGAATAAGATTTGAAGACCTTTGGTAAAGAAATATTTTCATAGCAACAAAGTTATTAATATTTCAATGAATTTTGAAAATAGGACTGAGATTCAGATATTATTAAATAAATGTATTTCTTTTCTAAATTTTTTTGGAATATACTGCTAGGTTTTGATTTGTAAATTTTGAATTTATTCTGTGTGAAAGAACATATCTTTTGTAAACCCTAATTATTTTTAATGGTTTAAAGAGCTAGTATTTTTGGTTCAATAAATCTAGTTTACATTTTCTCAAAAATGAACTAACTGGGTAATTATTTATTCTAAATTATTGTTTTACTAAGTTAATCCTAGTTTAATTATTTTACTGTTCCTATATTATTTATTTAGGTTTATAATATGTAACTTTACTAGTTTTACTGTATAAAATATTATACATACTAGTGTGTATTATTTAAACTTGTTCTTCTATCTTTATTTAGTTTATTTTAAAACTTTAAGTAGATAACACAAATACAACTAAAGTTCTATAATTAATTTTACCCAAAGACCTGTAGATAGTATTCATTTGCATCTGCATTCATATTTTATTAAATCTACTTATTTGAAATAAATAAACCTACTGTACTAGAGTACTGCCTTGCACTGATGTGTGGAAAAATACAGTTTAGGTAATTTTTCTTATCTATCAATTAACTTAGAAAATTCTTTACTGATTTACCCTAATCTAGCTAGTTACTAATTTTCACAGCATATATAATTCTCCTATTTATCCCTAAGCGTAGTAAAACAGAAATATACTAAATTATTGAAAACTCTTAAACTTTCCAGATACAGTAAATAATTTAATGACTAAACTTAAACAGCTAAAGTTCTATAATTAATTTTACCCAAAGACCTGTAGATAGTATTCATTTGCATCTGCATTCATATTTTACTAAATCTACTTATTTGAAATAAATAAACCTACTGTACTAGAGTACTGCCTTGCAAGAGGTGTGGAAAAATACAGTGTAGGTAATTTTTCCTATCTATCAATTAACTCATAAATTTCTATACTGATTTACCCTAATCTAGCTAGTTACTAATTCTCACAGCATATATAATTCTCCTATTTATCCCCAACAATAGTAAAATAGATATTTACTAAATTATTGAAAACTCTTAAACTTTCCAGATACAGTAAATAATTTAATGACTGAACTTAAACAAGTAGAACCTGTAGTATAGATGAGGTGAAAACAGCTTAAGGAAGTTGTTCATCCCAACCAACTCCTGGAGAAAAGATGGACTGCAATTCTCAGGACCCCCGAGCTTGTCTCCTGGTCCACCTAGTAGAGTACTGGGTGAGAGATGTAGTCTTGAAATCCTCTGCAACTCCACTAAGTGTTCAGTAGTAACTCAATTATGCTTACAACAGTATGAACTCAGCTTAGAATAGCTGCACTAGTTCAGTCTTTAGCACTTATCCGCCCAAACTTACTTCAACTAGTCCCCTCCATTGAATTCGCATGTGCACTTCATTCACTCAGAATGATCACAAATCCAAAATGAGCAACTTCAGCTCTCGTCAATGGGAAGTTTCATTAGCATGCCTGGGTATTTTGGGTCAGTTTTTACTTAATGAGCCACCTGCTCCTATTCCACTTTCTTGGAAAATCATGACCACAAAAATAGGGAAGTTGCCACCTGCAATAGCTAAAAGTAGTTTGAGGATGTTGCCACATGTCAATCTGCTCTCAACCCAGCTTCCTCCACCAAGTGACTAGTAAAACACTCATTTAACGACTCCCCTAAGTTGTTGTCTCATCTTTCATTTATTTATTAATAAAATATTATGAAATACATTAAATCTTCCTTGACCCCAATTGGTCATTAATTACAAACTTTAACATAAAATATAACGTAATGTTCCTCGAAAACATAAAATTGTTTTGCAAATTGGGGCATGTGACATAGAGGTAGCATCCAACTTGTTGAGTTGGGTGTCCAATTCAATAAGCTTGGTCTTAGCAGAGACCATAGAGCTACAAGTATAATTCCAATTACTCAACATTTCCTCCATCAAGGTACCCATCATGTTTTTTATAAGTCAATAATGATTTATTTGGCCACCCCCTTTGCCCCTGAACAAATGCTCAATGACTAGGAGAGATTCCCATTCGTCAATAAGGGCTCTAACCGACATGGAGATGTTAGTATCGTACCCTTCCTCCATCATCAAACCCATACCATGTTGGGCACGATTACATCCACCACAACCACATTGAGGGTTTTTGCATTGTCAAGACATTGTGATCTGAATAAGCTGATGTAGGTGCCAACCTAACACATAGGTGAACAAAGAAGAAGGAGGTTGAAAACATACCTCGCTAGCCAGAGCTAGGCCTAGAAAATGGTGATGCAGGTGCAAGCTAGTAACCAAAAGACTTGACTTCGAGGAAACTCGAATGGGTGGACCCGAAGAAAGATGGAAGAGGTTGCAACTAACAATGACTAGGAACGAGAGAATGAGCAATATTCCATCCCCTTTCCCCGCATTAAGCCTGCTGGCCACACACTCCAGGTCTAAGGCCATGAGGACTGAGTTATTGTAGCTGGTATTGTAGGGTGGCCTTTCCATAGCCACACGTGATTCTTTCATCCTCGCAGGACAAGGTCATTCATTTCCCAAGCCCTCTACCATCACCAGACGAGACACCTTCAACCTTGCATTGAGGAGCCGTTAAATGAAAGGGTGGAGGCTGTGAAGTCCCGACATGTGTGGTGCCAAGATGTTGCCTCTCAGCCTGAGGCACTCTGCGTTGTCGGCTAGGCACGTGGACACCCACATCTAGGTGTTTTTGTGACAGTTAAAAATGTACTGAAAAATAAAATTTCCACTAAATGTTTGTTATGTAGTTGGCCATGTTCGTAGTGAACATTCTATATCGATCATAGACACCCAAGAACCAATGGGCATCTTCAAAAAGACTAATAAGATCTGAAACACTAGTTATTGCTTACAATGTAAATTTCTCCTATAAACTAAAACATAACTCACACTGGATATTCTATCTTCTTTTTTAATTTGACCCACGCCTTAGCATCCAAGATTCCATTAATAATTAAGAATAGCTTGTAGATATCATTCAAGAAATTCACTTTGGCTTCCACCTTATAGGTGCCATATTCCAATCTTATCTTTAGGGATATAATAAAGTAAAACAAACAAAAAATTAAAATTAAAAAACAATATGATAAATTGAATATCTTTTTAAAACTTTGTTAATAGGTTTCTCATTATACTAGTAGGGTGAAGAGGCATTTATATTTTACAATTCAGTATGATAATAAATGTCTTTTTAATTATGAAAAAATAAAAATAAACAATTATAAAATATATATTAAATATCTAATATTGTGGTAAACCGTTCAATATATATATATATATTTAATTATTTCAATATTTTTGGGAATATACTCCACTAAAAGTTTTTTTTTAAAGAACATTGAGATAATTAATAGAATGGTTGTACCTCGGATGCGGGTGATGAGTCACGCAGTATAGCCAACAAATGCAGTGACGACTATTTGACAGGCGTTGACACTTGGATCGAAGAGCCAAGGAGGTAAAGGTAGGTTGCGTCCTCAAGCACGACACATACACCATAGTCTCGGGACAAGATGGGTGAAAGCAGGGTAGGCTCCTCGCATGGGAGAATTGTGAGCTTCACGCATTCTCATAGTACTTACCAGGAGCAATGAACAAGGTAAATTGCAAAGTTTCTCATACCTCTATGTGAATGGAGGATGCTGAAATGACAGGAAAATCCAGAGGAACGGTTGCAGGGTCGATCTCACATACCTGGGTCTGCATTGCCAAGCGATCATGTTGGGTGCCATCACACTACTTACAAAGAGAGCAGAGGGACTTAATGGCCACAGAAATTGTTGATAGAGTCCGGGTCAAGCATTCGGAGAGAGGCAGGCACTGGGAGAAACACTCACACCCTCACAAATTGCATAGAAGAAGGAGGAAGCGAAAGCTCCTTCCTCGCATGGAAATGGCAGACCCAACATTGGGGGATGAAGAACAATGGGAGCATTTATTCATCGAAGAGACGCCTTCCCACATTTTCCAATCCATTGCGGTTATGGAGGAAGAAATATACGGCGAATTCAAGGTATGGCTGGGAGAGGGTGTGGTTATGTCTCACTACTGGCGCCTAAAGTTCATCCTGTCCCACTCCATGGATGAGAGGGAGAGCTATGCGGAGCTCATCCACATCACTGTGGGCAAATTTAAGGACAAAGCTGAGAGCAACCTTGACCACATGTGTAGCGTGCTGCGTCTCTTAGGACCTCATTTTCAATGCGTTTCGAAATGTGAGGATGTGGCCATGGCAGATTCTGAAGCGAATAATTATTCGCTTACACAAATAATATTACCAAAAGACTTGGAATATTAAATAAGCCATAATTATATATAAATTGATGATAGAATAGATATGATCATAGAATACAAAGTGAGTGCCATATATATATTAATCGTAAAGGCACTTTGGATACTATCCATGAAAGGATGCATCATTTCAGGATTGTTTACTAATAACTATTTATTAATTATTAATTATAATTATTAATAATTAATATCAATATGTATTAATATTAATAATTCATATTGATATATATATTGTTTGTTTGTTGTTATTATTTAAGTTTGTTACATTGCCACTCCCTTAGAAAGGCTTTGTCCTCAAAGCCTTATAATGTTTCTGCATCATCTTTTGTGGTGTCATAGCTGACGAAACGTGTCGATATGAACTACTAAGAGTTGAGCACAACTTTCGATATGTGGATGAATCAATCCATCCCAAATTGATTTGTTGTGGACTGTTGGTATTCCATACTGATCTATCATTAGGAGATTTGATCACATTGGTACCACTATCTTTCGACATTTCCCACTTTTTAGAATATCTGTTTTTATGGTTGGGGTGTCGATATGGAATTTTCACAATGTCATTGTCCTTTATGAGTGTCATTTTTTTAGCATTGATCTGAGTAGAAAGTTGTGTTTTCATCTCTTGAGGTTTTAAGGCTTCGTTTTGTATCTTTTCCAACTTGTTTTCTAACTACATGTTATCATTTTGAAACTTCTTAATCACTTCTACATGTGATTTTCTATCATCTTCAGACTTCTTAAGTTGTTCCTTAAGATCTTCATTATGCATTCTGATACAACGATTTTCTTCCTGTTTGTCTAGAAGTTTTCCTTCAATGTCTTCTGTAGATTGTTCTATCTTTCGACTACTTTTCAACTTCTTAATTTTTGTGACTAGTGTCTTGTTATGATTACCTAATCTAAAAATTTCTTCAGAATGGCTTGATAAAACCTTGTTGACCCTTGTCAGTTCTAACTTATGTGTCTTCTTACTGTCGTCATACTGCTACTGGAGTTTTTCTTTTTGCTATTTATGATGACATAACTCTGCTCTTTGATTTTCTAACCTCATCCGGACTTGCACCAATTCAGCATCTTTTTCCATGATGAGTTTGTTTAGATGCTTTATTTTTTCTTCTAATTCATTATCGCATCCATATGGTGATTTGTTGTCATTTTTTGACTTTTTGA